>CAKNYM010053149.1:271399-324436 GCA_932195095.1 Andricus curvator | reverse complement strand
TCTTTTTGGCTGAAAATTCAACTCTTTTATTGAAGACCCTTTTTTTTCTTGTTTAATATTTATCATTTTATTTTCGATTTTATTTAAATATTAATCTTTTTGGTCCCAAATTTAACTATTTTGTTCAAAATTGGTTCCTTTTTGTTGACAATTTAACTGCTGTCATTAAAATTCAGATTTTTGGGTTGAAAATGCAATTATTTGATTGAAAATTAATTTTCAATACTTGAAAATTCAACCACTTCGTAGATAATTTACCTTTTTAGCTTGGCAATTCAACAATTTTGTTGATGTTATCTCCTGTCTTGACTGAAGAATCTTTCTGGGTTAAAAATTCAACTTTTTTGATAAAAATTTGTTTTTTCTTGGTTTGAAAATTCATTTCGTTAGTTGAGCATTGATTTAAAGAAACGCTTTTAAAGACAAAAAAAATTATTTCCACAACCAGAGAAATTTATAAACCAACAGAAGGAAATGTTAATTTTTCTTCGACACTGAAATTCAAAATTTTCTAAAACATTCCTTATTTTAGCAATATAATAATAATATAAACAATTAAGAATTAAAAGCATTTCACGTTGAAAATTTTTGATAAGAAGTGTTTCGAGTTGATAAACTCTAAATATAAGTCAATCAATGATTTTTTAAATTAAACTGTAGTTTCAGGATTAAAAATTGAACAATAATTGGTTCTGAATCTTAAATTTAAAATTTCAGCCAACGCGATGAATAAATTTCCAACTAGAATGATGAATCTTCAACCAAAAAAATTAATTTTTAACAAATTAGTTCAACTTTTAACCTAGTAGTTGAGTTTTTGAACAAAAAAGGTGAATTTTCAATGAAAAATGTAATAGTTAATATTTTAACTGAAAAATATTTTTATTTTAAATTAAAAACAGGTAAATTTCTACCAAAAAGACGAATTCCCTACAAAATAGTTGAATCCTCAGCAAAAATATTAATTTTCAACCAAACAGTTGTATTTTTATTTAGAAAAGATGAATTTTTAACAATAATCTGAATAGTTAAACTTTCATTCAAAGTTTATTTTCAACCAAAAAAAAAAGAACTTTCAAGATAATAGTTACATTTTTAATCGAAAAATACCAAATTTCTACCAAAAGAGATGAATTTTCAGGGATGACTAAAATATCTCGATAATAGAAAATGCCTGAAATAATATTGCCGACATTATAAAATATCTGACACGGTCAAATCGTCGACCGTACTGAAATTCACGAATTATCATATTTCGAGTGTAAACAATAAGGAAACTGTTAAGTAATTATTTAAAAAAATTTTTAATTGTTTAGATTCAGGAATTTTATAATTTGAACATTTTTCTGTATTGGGAATTTTATAGAGTACGATATTTTTTAATGACAGAAATGTTATTTTTCGCAATTTTTTAGTCGTTTCAATAAATTCAGACTTCAAACGTTACAATTTTAATTGTTTCATAAAAAAATTGAATTTGTAAGTTCCAGTTCAAAGAATTGAAACTGATAGCCTGGATTTCTATTTTTTAACCAGAAAACTTTGAACTGTTTAATTTATAGAAGTTTAAAATTAAATTTTTGTCAGTTTAACTTAATTTAATTAAAAATTTTAGACTTGAAAAGTGTAAAAGCTTTTATTTTACACGTGTAAATTATTGAGTATTTACATAAAATATTTCTAAATTAAAAAATTTTTAAGTTTAAATTATAAAAGTTTAAAATTCAAGAATTTCATTTTGAGTGCTTTAATTTTCAATTCCGTTTCTATTACTTCGAATGCAAAAAATTTCAGCTCTAAAAGTTCTGATTTTTTTATTTCAGTGGCCGTGAAAGATTTTTTCAAACCGCGAAATAACCGGGATTTTTTTTCTTCGATTAAAACGGTCACGCTGAAAAACTCCGAGCTTTTTCTGTAAATATGTTGATTAAATTAATTAGATTCGTTTAAGAGTTACATTTGAATCTTTGACATCTTGAATTTTAGAGACAATTAAAAAGACTGAATTTGATATTCTGATTTTATGATAATAAATCTTCCTATCAATGTAGTCAAAGAAGAAGAGTGATACTCGAGAGATTTATGGAGATTCATGTTAAATGTATGCATATGAGTTTTGTTCAATGCGATATTCAAGAGTAGGGGAACTGAAGAGATAAAGACTAATTTGAATGTCGAGGGGGTAATTAGCGAATGCATCTTACAAGTACTTACAAGGCACGTACGTCAGATGCTAATTGGCCACACAATTATAATTCTTTGTTAGTAAGGTCGTCCCTATTTTTCATTTTTTGTTTGTTTGTTGAAACAGACATTTTCCGAAAAGTGACAATTCCCAAAAATTTCAAATCATGAAGTAAAATAAAACTACTGAAAATATATATTCCAGAGATTTTGAAAATCAAATTTTCAAATTCCCGAAAGTAGTGAATTGCCGAATTTTCAAAATCCCGAAAATCGTAAATTACCGAAATATCAAATTCCCGAAAATAGTAAATTACCGATATTTCAAATTTCGGAAAACAGTAAATTGCCGAATTGACAAATGCCTACAAAAAAATTGCACGGCTACTATTAAATCTTTTTTATCGGGGATTTGAAAATTCGGAAATTTACTTTTTTTGAGAATTTGAAAATTCGGGTTCTAGAATTTCCGGAGCTTAAAATTGCGGCAATAAATAATTTCAGTTCTTTGTTAGCCAGGTCGTCCCTAATTTTGAATTTTTTTTTGCGAAACATGAATTTTCTGAAATGTGGAAATTCCTGAAATTTTCAATTTCCGAAATAACATAAAACTACCGAAAATGTTCATTCCTGAAATTCCAAATTCCGGAAATAAAATAAATCTACTGAAAATGATAATTTCGGAAATTACGAATCAAAATTTACAAATTCCCGAAAATAGTGAATTGGTAAGTATTCGACAATTTAATAATGTCGGGAATTTGAAAATTCGGGTTCTAAAATTTCGGGAGTTTGAAATCTCGCGAATAAATCATTGCAATTCTTTGTTAGACAGGTCGTCCCTAATTTTCAATTTATTTTTATTTATCGGAACAGAAATTTTCCGAAATATGAAAATTCCTGAAATTTTCAACGCCCGAAATAAAATGAAACTGCCGAAAATGTTTATTTCCGAAATTTGTAATTCCAAAAGTAATACAAAACTACCTAAAATGGTAATTCCAGAAATTTTTAAATCCAAATTTTCAAATTCCTGAAAATAGTGAATTCCCGAAATTTCAAATTCTCGAAAATAGTAAATTGCCGATATTTTAAAATTTCGGAAAATATTAATTCACAAATTCCTGCAAAAAAATATTTCATATTTTTTTCTTTCAAAATAATCTTTTGTTTTATATGGGGTATTTATTTTCACATGTACTATTAAATCTCTTTTATCGGGAATTTGAAAATTCGGCAATTTACTGTTTTGGGGAATTTAATAATTTCGGGAATTTTTATTTTTCACAAAATTATGCCATCCAATAATTTCTACATTTTTCTGAAAATATTATTCCTTAGTCTATTTATTATAAAAAAAAAACTCTATTTTTTGTTGAGCTAATCGTTTTTGGTTGAAGAGTCTACGGTTATATTTTTGGTTGAAAAATTATCATTTTTGATCATAAGTTTAAACATTTTGTTAAAAATTGTATTATTTCGTTGAAACTTTAATTATTTTGATGAAAATTAAACAATTTTCTTGAAAAGTCATCCTCTTTGGTTGAAAATTAAAATGTTTTGTTAAAAAATTTGTCTTTCTTGGTCAAAAATTCATCTCTTGTTGAAAATGTAAGTATGTATTTCGTTTTGGTTCAATTTTTTTCAAATTGAAAATTAATCTACCTGGATGAAAGTTTAACTACACCATTAAAAATTAATTTTTGTGGTTGAATATTCATCATTTAAGTTAAAGGTTTATCTCTATAGCTAAAAATTTAACTATTTTATTGAAAATTCCTTCTTTCATTGGTTGCCAATTTACTTTTGTTTGAAAATATAATTATTAAATTTTTTTAAATTTTTTTTTTGGTTGAAAATTCAACAATTTGGTTGCATTTTTTTTTCTTGACTGAAAAACGTTTCTTGTTCGAAAATTCATCTCTTTGGGCATAAATTTGATCTTTTTGGTTGAAAATGCAACTGCCTAGTTGAAAATTCATTTGTTTTAATAAAAATTAAACAATTTATCAGAGAGTCATCTTTTTTGGTTGAAAATTCGTCTTTTTGGTTAAAAAATTCAAATATTTTGGCAGAAAATTCAGCTATTGGTTGAAAATTTTTATTTTCATGTTGAACGTTTAACTGCTTTCTAGAAAATTCAACAAATTGGTTGAAATTTCATCTTCTTTGGCTAAATTTAACGGTGTTGTTTTTATAATTAAAATATTTTTGGTAGAAATATCAACTGTTACATTTTTCGTTTCAAAATTAGTTTTTGCTGTTGAAAATTTAACTATTCTGTATTCTATTTTGGTTCAATTTTTTTTTTAGTTAAAAATTCATTTAATTCGTTGAAAATTTATTTACTTTGTTGAAAATTAATTTTGTTGGTTGAAAATTTATAATTCTAGTTGAAGATTCATCGTTTTAGTTTAAAATTTAACTATGTTGTTGAAAATTTCTTCTTTTATTGATTAAAAATTAATATTTTTGGTTGAAAATATAACTATTTCATTTTTGTTTGAAAATTCATCTTTTGTAGTTAAGTATTTAATTATTTGGTTTAAAGTTAAACTACTTTGTTGAAAATTCAGCAGTTTTTTTGGTTGAAGATTCATAATTTCAGTTAAAAATTAATCTCTTTGTTTAAAAATTTGAATATTTTGTTGAAAATGCTTTTATTTGGTTGAAAATTAATCTTTTTAACTGAAAATTAACTTTTCAAATTGAAAATTAACTCTCCTAACTGAAAATATCACTTTTCCTGTTTTGGTGGGAAATTTATCTACTTTAATTGAAAATTCGTCTTTTTGGTTTGAAAATTTATCCCTTTTTGTAGAAATGTTATCTTTTTGGTAAAAAATGGAACTTTTTGAATTAAAATAATCGTTTTTGCTGAAGATTGTTCTATTTTGTTGAAATTTTTTTTTTTTTTAGTTAAAAATTAATTTCTTCAACTAAAAATTGATCAACTCGATTTCTGGTTGGAAAATTATCTTCTTTAGTTGAAAATTCATCTTCTCAGTTGAAAATTGAACTATTTGGTTAATAAATCATCTATATTGTTAAGAGCGAAATATTTTAACAGAAAATGTTAGAAATTTCAAGGATTTTAAATTAAATTTAATATACTACCCAAATTAATTTTTTTTAAAGAGCTTATTCTTCTATTTTTGTGCAAAATTTTCTTATTTTGCCCTGTTAAAGACATTTTTTGTTTGCTTCTTCTAGTAAGTTGAAGGTGGGGGGTCAATATACAAATAGCGTGTAGGTAGAAATTTAAAACATTTTAACCCCTGCTTCAGTTGTTTTCGAATTACGTCAATTAAACTCAATTAATTATTCAATAATTAAATAAATGAAATTGATTATTTATATGTAATTAATTTTTTTAATCGGTTGAATGTAGAAATTACTCAAATTGTTTAAACATTTAACCGGACAAAAGCGGAGTACTAATTTTTATATTCTCAGGTTTATTTATAGAAGTAAAATAATTAATTGAGATACAGTGGTAAGTATGAGAATATGAAATAACGCCCAACATTTCTCTTTACACTCAGTCCTGAGAGAAGAAAATTGCACAAAGAAAAAATGAGTCTTTGAGGTAAGAAAAGTGGCATCGTCTAACAATAATTTCTCAACCCTTTTACTCACGAGCGTGAAGGTACTCGAAAGTAAGTAGACCAACTATGTCCTAAACGGGGTAGGTTCGTTCACGTTCGTAGGAAGCCTCCTTAAAAAATGCACCCTCCAGTGAAGGGTGGAAACGAAGATGACGATGGAAACGTCGTAGCAAAGGCTCTCCCATCGCTCGCATCTCGCAACCCTTTTCCTTACTTAAATCCAAATAAAGGTTGAGATTCTTGAGTCTCCCCTTCGAACCCCCAAACCTCCGAAGCGACTACCCCTTCATCATCCGCATACACACATACCAACACAGTCTCAAGGCGGCATCTCAACCCCCGAATTGGAACCGGAGTTCGCCTCTCGTTTCTCCACGTTTGTTTCTCCCCTCTTTTCATCTCTTTTTCTCTCTTTCACCCCTATTTCCTCTCTTTCTCCTTTCCTCTCCTTTGCTCTTTTCTCTCTTTCCACCTTCATCTTTTCCTCAAGGTCCCTCTCTCTTGCTAACTCCTTCTCTCTCTCTTCTGCTCATTCCTCAGACTTTTCATCTCTCTTTTCTTACTTTCCTTTTCTTTCTCTCCCTTGGACGACATCGTCTTTTTCACCCTCTCTCTCTCAGAAAGCCTTGCGCGTCTCGTTCGTCTATACATTTCCCGTCTTTGTCCGGCGCGGCGGTCCCTCTTTTGGCTGTGCGTGTATAGTGTATACTATATGTACTATATGTATAAGTCTTTCTTTCCTTGTCTCGAGTTGTGCTCTCTCCTCCTCTCGGTAACGAGAGGAGAAACACCCTCGCTACTTTTAATCGACCCGCGCTTTCTTCTGCTTATACATACCTAGCCAACGACATACCATCCCTGGTACCCTCGTCCTCGTCCTCATCTCCATCCCCGTGGACCACCTTCGAGCCAACCCTCCTTCCTTTCCTTATTCCTTACCTCTCATCTTTACCACCGACGTATATAAGTAAGGGCGTTGTCTTTTCTAGTGTCCTTCTCGATCCTCTTGATGAATTGCCGACCGTTACAACTCACGAATTTTTGGCAGCTTTTCATTCGAGGAACTCGTGCGAAAGGTTCTACAAGTTAAGGAGATACTCGAAGCTTTCTCGTCTTTTATGAGAAATTATCAAAGCACGAGGCTCGCCCTACAGGAATTTAATGTTCGGTTATTTCTAGACCTGAGGAGACTAATTTTAATATTGTATTATCTTGACATGGACGGAAAAAGAAATTGAAGTCGAGTTTAAAATTGGAGAGATGTCTGTTTAAAAAACGAAAAAGGAGAGAGTTTTGAAAGTACACTGGGAATCCCATTTAAGTATCTCCCATTTACGTCGTTCCGAGAATTGACGCCGCAGCCGTTTCGTGATGGAGGAGCCACGGGGCCATCAGGTTACGTCATATGTCCAAATCCGAAAGAAATTATTTATGTGTTCCTGCCTGTTTACATTCGGAATGAGCGAATGTTGTATTCGCTTTGAGTGAGGGCAATTCAGGACCATGCCCGCAACCGCACTTAAATGGGATTTCCAGTGTATCTTCTGGAAACTTTTTAATTTGTAGGACATCAAGGTCTGAAGATTAGGGTGGTCCAAATTGATATCTGTAAAATCGGTCATTCCATGCCCCCGGGTTTTTGAAATTAACATGAGGTTTTGAGTGGGAAAAGCTCGGTTTTCGAAAATATGGAAAAAAGAAGTACTTGTTTTGAGCATTTTGTAAATTAAAGTGTAGTCACCTCTTAAAGAATGTTCAAGGAATGATTCCCACTCAATAACTTTCAATATTAAACACCTCAACCTCCTTGTATTATGCCTGGAATATGCCCCAAAAAATAAAAAATATCAGTTTTATGTAAAATTAATGTTTACGGCGGTATTTTTTAAAACTTTTTCAACATGAATGATTTTTATTTGTTAAGTGAAAAGTTTCAAAGTATATTCTTTCTAATTTTGAATAGCTTAAGTAATAATTATTTGTTCAAACAATGTGTATGTCGCCTCTAAATCGTGAAAAGTTATTATTTCTCGGGATAAATGATACAGTTGGTGAAATTTAAGAATTATTTTTTTACTCAACATATTTTGTAATTGTGCAAACAATTTGTATTCGTTTAAACGATTTTTTTCTGTTAATCATAACTAGTTATTTTTCCATAAAATTAATGACACAATTGACGTGTGTCGAGAGAAATATATATTTTCATCGATATTAAGCAATTATTTAAACAATTTTCATCTGTTTTTTTTTTTTTTTTTTCATCTGTCTTCAAAAGTTACTACTTTCTGGAATCAATAACACAGTTAATGAATGCTGAAAGAGATATTTTGTGTGAATCACAGTTTACAATTACTTAGGCAATTTTTAGTTGTTTAAACTATGTTTTTCTCGTGTAAGTCTTTTAAAGTTACCATTTTATGGAATTAATAATGCGATTGATGAATGTGAAGAGATATAGTTATTGTGGAAGACTTTTCTGCAATTATTGAATTTTTAAAAATTCGAAGGAAGTTTTAAGAGCATTGCAAGGTTTCAAAGGATTTCAGAAGATTTCAAAATATTTAAAATATCGTAGGGTATTTTAAAAGCTTCAAAGGAATTTTATTGAATTGAAGGGATTCCAAAGAATTTTAAAGATTTTAGGATATTTTAAAGATTTTAGTGTATTTTAAAAAACATCAAGGAATTTTTCTGATATTTACAAATTTTTAAGGAATTTTCAAGGATGTGAATGATTTTAAGGGTTCTATCATTTTTTTTAATTCCACGGAATTTTCAAAAGCTCAAACAAATGTCAAGGAGTTTTGAAAGAATTGAAATATTTTAGGCTATTTTGAAACATTCCAAAAAGTTTTCAACCGATTTCGGTAATTTATTGGTATTTCAAAAGATTTGAAGGAATTTTTATTAGGTTCCTTAATTTGAAGAAATTTCAAAGGAATTTTAAGATTTTTGAATATTTTCAAAATTTCCAAGATATTTCGAACGAATTCAAAATGATTCAAGGAATTTAAAAAGATTTTAAATTTTTTAAATATTTTGGGGTATTGTAAAAGATTTCAACTAATTTTTAATTCATTTCAAGAATTTGAAGGGATTTTAAAGGGTTTCAAAGATCTTAGGGTCTTTTTGAAATTTCGAAGGAATTTTCAAAAGATTTCGAAAGATTTCGAAGGACTTGAAATATTTTGGGGTATTTTGAAAAGATTTCAAGGAATTTTATCAGTTTTCCCAGGATTTCAATTATTTTAAGCGTTTATAAAAGGTTTAAAATTATTTCAATCAATTTTTGAGGATTTCAGGTAATATCATCAGATTGAATGTAATTTCATGAGATTTTATAATATTTTAATAAGTTTTAAAGAATTCATTCATATGAACTGAAAAATTTCGTAGGATTTCAATGATTTCTTGATATTTCAAGGTATTACCAAAGGCTAAATAATTAAAAAAATTTTAGGATATTTTAAAAGATTCCAAGGTATACTTAATTTATTTCAATAAATTGAAAGTAGCTTAAAAAATTAAAAAAATGTTAGGGTATTTTTAAAAATTCCAAGAATTTTCAAAGATCTTTAGAAATTTTCAAGGGATTTCAAGTAATTTTAAAGCATTGGAAATATTTCAAAGTATTTTTTTTTTTAATTTCCATAAAAATATCAAGAGCTTGGAAAAGTTTCAAGAAATTTTAAGAGATTTCAAATGAATTGAAATATTTTAGGATGTTTTGAGAAATCAGAGGAAATTTTCAATTCGTTTTAAGAAATTCAAGAGATTTCAATGATTTTAGGGTCTTTTTAAAAATTCCAAGGAATTTTAAAAACCTTTAAATAATTTCCAGGGATTTCAAAATGTTTTAAAGAATTTGAAATATTCTAACGTATTTTGAAAGATCTTTAGGAATTTTCCGTTGATGTTAGTATTTTAATGGGGTTTCAAAAGATTTAAAATATCTTTGAATGTTTTTAATGATTCCAAAGTATTTTCATGTGCTTTAAAAAGTTTTAAGGGGTTTCAAAAAGTTTCAAAGGATTTGAAAAATTTATAAGCTTTTAAAATATTCCGAGAAATTTTAAATTGTTGTTTATAATTTTAAGGGATTTCAGAAGATTAAAAATATTTTAGGGTATTTTTAAAGATTCCAAGGGATTTCATTATATTTCCGAGGATTTCAAAATTTTTAGGGGATTTCAAAAGGTATCCGGGAATTTTAAAAAATTTTCCAGCATTTGAGGAAATATTATCAGATTTCATGTTATTTCACTGGATTTTATATTATTTTGATGGGTTTCAAAGGATTAAGAGACTTTGTAGAAATTTCAAATTTATTTCAATAAACTGAAGGTATTTCAATGAATTAAAAAAATTTTAGGGTATTTTTAAAAATTGTGAAAAGTTTTGAAGATCTTCACAAAGTTTCAAGGTATTTCAAATAAATTTAAAGCATTTTAAATATTTTAGAGTATTTTTGAAAATTCCAAAAGAATTTCAAGAGCTTTAAAAATTGTCTAGGGGTTTCAAAAGATTTTAAATGATTTGAAATATTTTAGGGTATTTTGAGAGATCTGATGGGATTTTTCATTCATTCTAGGAAATTCAACACAATTGAATGATTTTAGGGTATTTTAAAAAATTGGAAGGAATTTTGAAGGTCTGTAAATAATTTGAAGGAATTTCAAAAGGTTTTCAAGGATTGAACGTACTCTAGGGTATTTTGAATCAAATGACGGAATTTTTAATTGATTTCAGTAATTCAATGGGATTTCAAGAAAATTTGAAATATTTTAGAATTTTTTCCAAGATTTCAAGGCATTTTTAAGATCTTTAAAAAATGTCAAGGGTTTTAAAAAGTTTTAAAGGATTTTAAAAAAATGTAGGAGCTTTTAATACTTTCTAAGAAAGTTTAAATCCATTTCAATAATTTCAAGGGATTCCAGAGGATTAGAAATATTTTAGGGTATATCAAAACATTCCAAGGGATTTCATAAGATTTCTGAGGATTTCATGAATGTTAAAAGCCTTCGAGGAATTTTATTAAATTTTTCAGAATTTGAGAAAATACCATCAGATTTCATAGAATTTCACGGAATTTTAGGATATTTTAATGAATGTTAGAGAACTTATTCACAAGAAGTGAGCAAATTTTTTTAAAGTTCTTTAGAATTTACTTTAATTTTTTGAACTCATCTCAATTCACGGGATTTATATCTGAATTTTTAAGCTTGAATACTTTGACATTTCATAAAATTATTTTTAATTCCCTCGAATTTTTCCAAACTTATTTCAAATTAACTGACTGTAATTAATTTTTTTGTATTCTTTATTGTTTTCAATTTACTTAAATTTTTATGAATTTTAGTGAATAATTTGTTTTCAATTCATTTGAATTCTTTTGAACATTTTTCAATTCAAAAGAAAAATTTTCATATCATTAACGCATATAAGTCACTTTTAGTCTTTTTTGCAGTTAGAAATTAGTAACATTTAATTATTTTTTCGGTTAAAATTCGATTTAAATGGGTTAGTAACAAAATTTTTAATTTATTTATGTTAATCATGGCCAACGGCCATGCCACGCTGAAAAAACCAGTTCTCGTCAGATCACTGAAGTTAAGTAGCGTTGGGCGCGGTTAGTACTTGGATGGGTGACCTTTCGAGAATACTGTGTGCTGTTGGCATATTATGGGTGTGCTGAGCCCAAACTTGTAGTTATTTATAACTAAAAGAAAAACTATCCACCTAGAAAAACTACCCGAATCGGGTAGTGTCACGCCTACCCTGAAAGGGAAAAATGGCTTAATGGTATACAATCAAAAATCTTGGTATTCCATTTATTAAGGGAAAATAAATAATTATTTAGGTAAAAAACAGGGAAAAGTCAGGGAATTTTTGAAAAATTGAAAAAGAAAGAAACTTCTTCTGCATTGCTTATTATTCATTTTGAATATTATTTTCACATATTAGCATTTTTTAAGTGATGTAAAAAACTAGTGAAAGTATTTCTTATGAGTTCCGTCCAAAAATCGGAAATGAATTCAAAATAGTATCGTTTAAAATTTTTGTTTGAACTTCTACTTAAATCAACACATTTCTTTAGAAATTTTCAGCTACTATAAAACTATAAATCGCTTGATTAATGACCTCTTAAGATATTAATAGATTTATTTGCCCTCATTTCAATATAAAAAATAAATTATTTTTTTCACCACCTACTTATTAGACATAAAAATGAAAAAGTGGAAAAGTACTTGTTTAATATTTTTATGTTCAATACATATACGATTTAAAGTTTACGTTTTTTGGATTGTCATTTTTTGAACATTTTCTTTTGGAGTGATCTTTAATCTATTATGTTGATTCATATTGATTGAAGAGTAAAAATTTTATCCAGAACAGATGTCCGTATCATCTAGCTAGATTTTAGGTATATTTTTATTTCTGATACATATTTACCAATAAAATTTACTGTATTATGATTTTATTATCCATGACATTTATATAAATGAATATAAAAAATTCTAATCCATTTAAAATGTTATATTTTTTTGTAGTATTTTTAAAAATTAAAACAATTTCATTTAAGGTACATGCTTGAATGTTTGAAAAAATTATTCAATGGGAAATTAGCCATTTAAAAATGAATAAAATAAAATATCTTGTCATTTCAGTTTTAATATTAATATGCTGTTAAATATTGTATCTAATCGTAATGTTTTATTTTTCGAAGGAAAGGCGTTTTTTATTCTAGTCCAAACAGTTCAGCTAGAAAAATTTAAGCATTACACTCAGAAAAATGTTTGTTTGATTCAAATAAAATTTATTTGAGTAAAATAATGGTGTGATTAAATCAAACAATTTTTTTTTTTTAATTCAGTAAAATATTTGTTCGACCCTATATCAGGAAAAGAATTTTTGTTGAATAAACTAAGATATAATTAGGAAACTAGGTATAAGATTTGTTTTAATTTTTTTTATCTACATATTGATAAGTTTACTATTAAAAAGAAGTATTTTCTCATGCGTGAACGTTTATGTACTCGTTTATGAAACAACTTCTTTCTTTTAAAAACCTAAAACAAATATACTAAAAATCATCTGCACAGAGTACTTCCATAAACACCCTTTTAAGAACGTAGTGAAACAGTTGCTAGTGATATTTATTTGATAGCACAATAATAATTTTCCTTTATCGAGCGTTTTTTATTATTAAAAAATAATAATTTTATTACAGAACATTATTCTCTTCGGGTTATTATAGATTTTAATTATGGCACTTATACCATTGAGTTACGGTTAACGGGGAAAATATTACTGTAAAGAGATACCACAAAGTATGGTCATAATTCCAGAATATGTTTGAGAGTGTGAAATGTTAAGACACAATTTTATGGCGATTGTTATGAAGTGCACTCAAGAGCAAGAATTTTTTGTAATATATTACAGTATTACCATTAGGGTGGGTAGAAAAAACAAAATTGTTAAAATTGGAAATGGAACTATGTGGAAACGTAGCATATTAGGACCCTGAAAAAATATGATTAATTTGAATTAGATCGATAAACGCTTTAGTTTTGCGCGTTAAAAAAATATGTTTGAAAAAATTCTTGTTTTTGTAATTTTGATATTTTTGTGGATGTCAATTTTTTTTACATTTCTGGAGGCCTCAAACTACTCCCCAAATTTCCACAGAATATTATTTGCAGCCCCATCAGAGAATATTAATATTTGGTAGGACCCTGTTTAAAAAAAAAAATTCAAATAGACATAAATATAGAAAGAATTTTTTCTACCTATAACCTTTCTACTGGTGAAAATACATTGGAAAAAAATTTGATTAGTCTAGGAAATCATTAGTGTGAATACAGTGATTTTTTAAAACTGAGTTTTTGATTTTTTTTATTATTCTTTTTCAACTGACTGTAAATTTTATTCTTAATTTTTGAGGGCGATTTAGTGATTTTTTTCCAACGTTTTTTTACCAGTATAAATTTTCTAGATACCTACAAAAATTCTTTCTGTAGGTATTAAATTATTTTTTGAAAACAGGGGTCTACTAAACATTAATAATCTCTGATGGGGCTGCAAATAAAAATTTGTAAAAATTTTGGGTGTCTTTTAAGCCTCCAGAAAGGTTTAAAAAAAATTGATATCCACGAAAATACTAAAATTACGAAAATAAGAAGGTTTTCAAGCATATTAGGTTAACGCGCAAAACCAAATCGTTTATCGATCGGATCCAAATTATTTATACTCTTTCAGGGTCCTCAAACGCTACTTTTTTCACATAATTCCGTTTCCGATTTCCAAAATTTTGTTCTTTTGAGTCACCCTAATTACAATTCTTCTTTATAAGGCTTATAATATAAACATGAAAATGGATTTCAAGATTTTTTATTTGCATTGTTCATTTACAGATTTCAAGATAGCCTATAAGATGCGAGAAAATAGATACGTTTTTAGATGAAAAATTTAATTTTACATTAAGAAACGAATTCATAACGAAATATTCAAATCTTCTAATAAATAGTTTATTTTTTAATCGAATAGTTTAATCTTCTACCATAGTAGTTTAATTTCCAACCAAACATATGAATTTTCAGCAAAAAAATTAAATTTTAAACAAATAGTTTAATTTTCGTCGCTGTTGTTGAATTTTCAAGCCAAAAAGACGAATTTGTTAAATTAATTTTCTACAAAAAAATTAATCGACGACCAAATAGCTACATTTTTAACTGAAATGCTGTATTTTCAAGAATAAAAAATCCATTTTTTACAAAGCAGTTCAACTTTCAACGAAGTAGTTGACTTCTTAGCCAAAAAAGATGAATTATCAGTGAAAAATGAAATAATTGATGTTTCAAATTAAAAATATTTTTATTTTAAACAAAAAAACAGTTGCATTCAACCAATCACAACAAATTTTTACCCAAATAGTTGAATCCTGAAACAAAGCAGATTAATTTTTAACCAAGCAGATGCATTTTCAACCAAAGAGGATGAAGATTCAAATAACAAGATTGATTTTCTACGAAAAAGGGCAACATTTTAACGAAATACATCAATTTCTTGCTAGAAAAGATCAATTTTCAATTAAAAATATCAATAGTTTTTAACAACAACGAAAAATTCTTTGCAACATAGTCAAATTTCCAACCAAAGAGATGAATTTTCAACTTGAACTCATCGTTCAAGTCATCATCTTCAAAAAATAAAATGTATTTTCAACAGAAGCGCTCAACATTCAACCAAAAAGTTAATTTTTTTACCAAGAAGATTAATTTCCTACCAAAAAGATCAATTATCAAAGAAATACATGAATTTTCAAGCAAGTACTTGAATTTCTAACTAAACAATGTAAATTTTCCACCAAAATGGAATATTTGGATTTCGAGAGCATTTCGAAAATTTTTGAGACCATTTTTTTCAAGATTCAAAAATTCTGTGTACGGCTATTTATAGTACTCGGAAACTTGAACAATTCATATTAATGACATTTTTCGATAAAAATGAAATTATCAGTTATAGCATTTTCAAAATCAAAAAAAAAAAAAAAAAAAAACCCCATAAATGAAAAATTGGTGTTTGCGAGTTTTTGGCGCTATTTATGATTTTTTTGCGATTTTCCTGATGCAAATTGTTTCTAATACATAAAATACTACTTAATACTGGTAACTACATGTTTATATAAATTTATTAAACAATTTCTTAATGTTTATAGCAATTTTCTCTTAGAATCGAGTTAGAAAGTCGCGGTTTTTTTAAAAAAAATTCTCTTTTTGTCTAATTTCCAAATAGAGTAGGGTAATACTTAATTAGTGTTAACAGACATGATTCTTTAAATGATTTATTATCATTCTTTATCACATTCTCTTAGAATAATACTAGAAAATTGCAGATTTTTCACCAATTTTTCACTTTTTGTCCAATTTTCAATTAGAGTGAGGTGAATAATGAACTGAATTTAACAAAATTATTGTTTCAGCAATTTATTATAATTTTTCATAATATTCAATTTGAATAATGCTCGAAAGTAGGGGTTTTTTCTGAACTCTTAAACTTTTTGTCCACCTTTGATACAGTGAAGTAATAATTAACGCAAGTTAAGAAAGATAATTTTTTAGACAATTTATTATGGTTTAAAACTATCTTCTCTTGAATTAATGCTAGAAAGTTGCGGATTTTTCTGAAAATTTGAGCTTTCCTTTGACTTTTTAGTTAGGAACAAATATTAAATATTCATATTAATTTCAGAAAAGAGGCTCGTAGTAACTATTTCAAGAAAAATGTAAATTTGATATGTTCCATATAGAAAATTTGAAGAATATTTCAAATATCTGTTTTATTTCAGAAAAATACGTTCACAAAAAAGAAATAGGTTATTTAGAATGTGAATCTTTCCAATTTTCATTTATTATTTATTCATAACTAAAAATGCAATGTAAAGTTAAACATTTCGGAAAAATCCGCAACTTTCTAGCACTTGTCTAAGAGAAGATAGTTATAAACAATAATGAGTTGTTTGAACAACTATTTTTGTTAACTTGTATTAATATTGAGTGTAAGTGCACAGTGTACAAAAACTTAAAAATTTCAGGAAAGAACCACAATTATCAGGCATTAATATAGATGAAAATAGCTAACAACAATAATAATTTGTTTGAACAATTATTTTTGCTAAATTTAATTGATTATTAACTCACTTCAAGTGAAAAGTGAACAAAAAGTTGAAAATTTAAGAAAAAACCGCAATTTCTAGCATTATTCAAAGAGAATATTATCAACAACAATAATAAATTGTTTTAACAGTCATTTTTGTTAACAATAATTAACTATTACCTCACCTTAATTAAAAATTAGACAAAAAGTGGAAAATTTTTCAAAAAAACGCGACTTTCTATCTCTACTCTAAGAGAAAATTGATAAAAACAATAACAAATTGTTTACAAAATTTATGTAAACATCCAGTTATCAGTATAAAGTAGTATTTTATGTTTTACAAACAATTTGCATTTAAAAAAACCGCTAAAAAATCATAATTAGCGCAAAAATCTCGCAAAACCAATTTGTTTACTGATGGGGTTTTTCTGGGACCCTATAAAACAAACTTATGGAGGTGGTATTTAAAAAGTAATATTTTGTTCTAATTCTATGGCGAATTTTGAAGAGAATGTTGAGTTTCAACTTGATTCAGCTAATATTGACGATTCTGAATAAAATTTACAAAAACGTCTTTTTTTCTTATGGGAAATACGTATTAAACTTCATGGAGCCTGCGCCACCTCTAAATATAATTTTTTTCAACACAATACAAAAATGGATTAATTTTTGTGTGGATTCGAACAAATTTCCGGACGTTATGCATACAAATTCAAAAAAAAAATCCAATGCATTTTTGGACCACCCTAATGGCCACCCATTTATCATTTTCAGGTCAGAATACTACTATCGTGTATATTTAATCACCAAATTCAATTTAAATCCAAAAGTTCCTTACTTATTCAGCATCACCGGTTTTACTTACTCTGGCATTTAAATACACTACACTGCTCTAACCTCACGGAGAAAAATGGAAGGTCAGTTTGGCCATCTGGATGTACAGACAAACTATATCGCAGGGTCAACTATAGGACAGCCCTTGAAGATGGCTAAAGCGACTATCAATAGAAGGTTAAAACAAGAGGTTCAAATCAATCATCTCAGAGTGTCGACTTGGTCATCTTGGACGGTCCACTCGAACGTCATAGAGAGTCGAACCGATCATCACAGAGGGTGGAAAGAACCATTAGAAAGGGTCGAATCGCTCATCATAGAGGGTCGATTTGGTCATACCAGATAGTCGACTTGATCTCCTCAGACAGTCGACCTGGCCATCTTAGGGGGTCGATTTCGTTATCTTGCATTTTCTATATTTGTTGTCCTTTTCCTACTTATTCCAGTCTCTCTCTTATAAAAGACTGGAAATTATAAAAGTAAGTGGAACCTATAAAACCTGGAAATTTATATGTAATACATGAATTCGGAAAGCATTTTTTATTCTTTGTGGAGAGCGAGGTGTATGAGACATAATTTGATATGCAAAAACAGTGCACATTGACAATATATTTTTTGGAGCACGAAAGGCTAAGGACACGGCACGGCGTCACACTGAATTGTGAGATTTCAAACATTGAAGTGAATTCAGAAACCAATATCCCACATCTCGTTACTTTCTGCATCATCAATGAATGCTGAAATTTTTTGCACGTTTTCTGTTTGAAACGACACGGTGACAACAAGTTGATAGCTGAACGTCCAGTTACGCCTTTATCCTGAATCCCTTGGAAGTATAAAATTTGACGTCGGAAATTCAAAAGAATAAGCTTAATTCACTTTCCATCATGTTTTGTCTTATGCACTTCACTCTCCACGAATATTCGAAATATCGAAAAGCAGTCTAAAATGATTAAAAGCATGTTTAGGTTCATTTGCATTTATTTGAAATGATTAAATGTGAAAAGCAATTGTGTACAGCAAATGATAAGAGTAAAGTTATTCAACATAATTCTTTGCTCATAAGAAAGACTTATAAAGTGAAATTTAAGTTATTCATTAGATTTCCTCCTTAAAAATAAATTATTGATTTTAATTTTAAAGAAAGGAATATGTTTTTATCCTAAATATGAATTTACAATTATTCCCAATATTCTTATGCACTTTACATTTATGATTTGTTGTGAACATTTGATTTACACATTCAATCATTTTAAATAAACACGCCAACGGTAACTAATCGGGTTGACCCTCCGCGATGGGTCATTTGCTCTTCCGTGGATGGTCGGAATGAGTGAAAACAAGATGATCGTATTGACCATCCCGAAAGGATACCTTGCTTATCCCTGATAGTGAGACTGACCTTCTTATAACAGTCAGACTGGTCATAAAATAAAAGCCTCTTCGACTATGTCAACAAAATTCTGGATGGCTCTTTAGATCATCTAGAAGAAGGGACTGGCTTTCTAAATTTTGACCCTCCCACTTTGGTCATCCATTTTTCTCCGTGCTGTCTTGTCAAATACTTTACGGAATATTTTGCTCTTCATCCTGCAATTTTTGTTAGTAGTTTTATTTGTGAGTATTTTTTTATATAAGAATATGTAAATGAGTTAGCCAATCATTGGGGGAAGGCCAACCATTGTACCGACTACCCTTTGTGGACGCTCCTTACGAGAGTGGATGGTATTTTGACATTTATTTACAGATCTATAAAATCAAAATGAAATTTCAAAATCTCGAAAGTCTGGGAAAGAGATATAGTAAGAATAATATAAATCTCAGGAACTTCAGCAATAAAGTACATGTTTCTTCATCTTTCTTGTGAAAGACTGCACGATCCTGCGATCTGGTGCAAACTGCATTCATTGTTATGCATATCGGTCGGTTTATGGTAAAAGTTTTCGAGTTTACGCGTCACTTTATAAGAAACAGTGGCGTGCAACTTTCTTGGAACCATCAGTGCACTGATAAGAACACATTGTCTTGTCCATCTCAAAAAGTCTTACATTCTTGAAAAATTATCTCTAAACACAAAAGGTTCTAAAAACTCTCAACATCAACAAACTTAATGAACGTGTACCTCAATTCTAAAGTAATGCTGTCATTATTCATATTTTAATAAATTTCATTAGATGTAACTGATAAGGCATAATTTACGTGAAAAACAATTTAGGAAATTATTTTCCAGGTAACGGATTGCTTCGACCAGAAAAAAATTTTTTTAACCAAAAAACTTGTTTTCTTGGATATAAATGAAAATTTGGTTGGATGAAACAAATTTTAGTTGATTCAACATAATATAAAACAGCTAACAAATTTGGTGGGGTCAATCAAATATTTTATTGTCCATATAATAATCATATACTATCGTTTAATCAACAAAAATGTTGTTGATTCAACCAGATCGTTTTATGAGTGAATTGAAATAGTTATCCTCTTTTACATGGTGTGCGGTGTGTCTCGAGTGGCTCAAACACAAAAGGACTTTCACCTATTGTTTGTTTCTAATTTTATTTTTGTGATATCTCACCATTATTTTGAGATCAAAACAAGGAAAAATCCCTAGAGGGATTTTTGAATAAACTTGTCTTTTCTTTGGAGGTTATTACGTATTATCACACTGTGAAAACTAGATATCTCTTTTTCTACGGTACTAGAACATTGTGCGCGCTATGGGCGCATTAATTACCCTTTCTTTAGAAAAAACTCGGTTTATTTTCCAACACATTGTTATGGATTTTATAGAAAATTTCCTTAATACAGCGAGAAATTCCAGTAAAATCAATATGAATGACACAATTTTTCCACTTACAATTCTTTAAAATTGGCAATTATTTTTTTCATTGACAAAATATGACTCCCCGCGCGCGTGTGTGATGATTTGAAATCGTCCTTTCAATATTTTTTTAACATTTAAAAATGTACATGGTATTTAAATCAGTTCTTGCTCGAATCATTCTGTAATGTTTTTATTCTCACTTTGGTTTCAGGATTTTTCTTCTAATATAAATATTTAATTAAATTTTCAAGAATTTCGCTGATCGTAAATAGCGACAGAGCAACATTTTTTGGTTCAAAACGCAACTACTTACTTGAAAGTAGAAACTACTTTGTTAACAATTTATTTGTTTGGTTGATGATTCATCATTGAAATGAAATTTTTTTTTTTTTTTCAAAATTCAACTATTTTGTTAACATTTGTTTTAATTCTTTTTTAAACTGAAAATTCAACTATTCCATGTTTGGTTGAACACTTATTTTGTTTAGTTGAAAATTTCCCTATTTGATTGAAAATTTCTATACTTTGTTCCCACTTCATCTTTCTGGTAGAAAGTTAATCTTCTTGGGGACTCATTTACCTTTTTGGTTAAAAATTTATGTATTTTGTTAAAAATTAATCTTTTCTGGTAGAAATTTATTCTTTTTGATTGAAAATTCATTTCTTTGGGTTGAAAATTAGTTTTTGTATTGAAAAATATTTTTTACTGAAAATTTTAACTATATCGTGTTTGTTTGAACATCAATCATCTTCAGTTAAAAAATGCAACTAATTGTTATTTATTGATGTTATGGTTTTTGACCAACGAAATAGTAATTTATATGATGTTAATTTTATTTGTCTACTTGGTCTAAAATCAATATTTTTTGAATATTGATTATTAATTTTATAAGTTGTGAAAAAAATCTAAAAATCTAAATCCCAGCGGAGCGAGAGAGATTTTTTTCACAACTTATAAAATTAATAATCAGTATTCAAAAAATATTGATTTTGGATCAAGTAGACAAAAAACATTAACATCATATAAATTCAACTGATTGTTTGAAAATTTCTGTATTTTGTTGAAACATTGTCTTTTGTGGTAGAATGTTCATCTTCTTACTGACTAATTCGCCTTTTTGGTGGAAATTTCAACGATTAGGTTAAAAATTCCATTTAAAATTAAAATATTTGGTTGAAAATTCCATTAAGAATTCAACTATTAGGTTGAAAATTCCATTTTAAATTGAAATATTTGGTTGGAAATTCATGTATTTTGTTAAGAATTGTTCTTTTTTTGGTAGAAAATGAATTATTTTGGTTGAAATTTAATTTCTTCAGCTAAAAATCAGTTTTTTTTATTGAAAATTAATTTTTCAACTAAAAATTTAACGATTCTATTTTTCGTGAAACAGTTTTTAAAATATTTTCTAAACTATTTTGTTGAAAATAAAATTGATATTAGTCGGTTAAAAACTTACTTCTCTAACTTAAAATTGTACTATTCTTCGTAGACAATGTGCCTTTTTGAGTTAACAATTCTTCTATCTTGTTGACAATTGTTTTTTGATGGGAGATGCATCTTTTTAATTGAAAGTTCATTTTATTAGTTAAAAACTTAACAAATTTTGTGGATAATTCTTTTTTTTTTCTTGTTGAAAATGAATCTTTCAACTAAAAATGTAGCTATTGTAAAATTCACTTATTTTTTTAAAACCCTGTATTTTTTAGTCGAAAAGGCACTTATTTTGGTACAAAATGCATATTTTTGTGTTTTAAATTCCACTTTTTTTTCAATTCGTTTCTATGACTTGAAAACTCAACATTTAGGATCATATGTTTCTTCTTCAGTAATTGAAAAATCTTTTTTTGGGATAATTTGACATTTTTTTATTGGAAATTAAAATATTTTTTTATGGAAATATCAACTATTACACTTTTTGTTCAGAATTAATTTTTTTTCAAAGATTCATCAGTTTGGTTGAAAAGTCAACTATTATGTCGAAAATTCCCTTTTCCTTAGTTGAAGATTAATAATTTTTAGTAATAGTGTAATAATAAAATTTTGCATCAATGAATCTTAAAGTTTGCTCAGTTCTATTATGCACACAAATATAACATTCTTTGTCACTGTCCTTCAACTGAAACTCAATTCTTAGTTATGTGTGTAAATTTGGCAACATACTTTCCTTCGAGTTTTTAGAATTACCCAATCTGCATTGACGAAAAGCGACAACAATGCTTTAGAGATTTTCGTGACCCACCTATTTTTTAGAGAAAGATAATTTTTTGCGTGTCCTGTTTTTAAATAGGATAACTTCATGCTGTTGTTTTCAATGTGAAACAAATGAATCTGGGTTCCCACCAGTGGTCTGATTTTAGTACCACTCTAGACTGTATTTTCTGAGTCTTATTTCAATGCCTGAAATTAGCCCTGAAATAATGCTTTCTTTTTACAGTGCAATATCATGTGCGTGCTACAGCGCGCGGGAAACATTACATTGCCAATTAATAATAATAATAATAGTATATTGTGTACTTAGGAGTAAAACAGTCTTTTTATCCGAGCGTGAGTTTGCAATAACGAGGCGTAGATGAGCGCAAAGCGCAAGTCGAAGTCGAGTTTTGCAAACACGCGAGGATAAAAAGACGTTTCACTCCTTGGTACACATGATACTTTATGTAACAAAGGTAAGATGTACAAGTTTTTCACGTCTGACATTTGAGGTTAGGATGACGCGATCCAATAATCGTACAGGGGCGACAGCGAATGCGCATACACGGAGAGCTATTATGATCATCAGATGATCATAATTGTACTCCGCACATGCGCATTCGCTGTCCAGCCCTTCTGTTGTATAAATGACTACTTTCAGAACTGAAAATACGCTGATAAAACGCGTAAATCATGCTCGCAAGTTTGAGTGCGCCAAGAGCGCACGACTGTTGGTTCTCGCGCTTCGCGCTTGATAATATATATTTATCTCACGCTTGGCCTTTTTACTTCCCCCACACTTGTGCACGGACTTTTTGAAACTAAAAATCAAAGCATCGACAACTGTAATTTAGTGATTGTGAATTCTCTTTTGTTAAAGCTTCTTCGGCTTTAACGAACACATTCACGTGACGTATCTCGTGCTTCGCACTCGATTTGGTCCAAAATCCGAACTTTTCTACATTATGTTCAACACTATTATATCGGATGTATATTAAAATTATTTCTGTACCGCCGCCTAGGATTGCTTATTCAGACATTGCGAAATAAAGTACACATTTTATTTATCATGATTACTTCAATATTCGTTCCTTATTTGTCATTCAATTTTATTCTCAGCTACCATGAAAATGTATATCATTTTAATAAATGTATATTCTTACAATTCATAATATACATTGGTATTAAAACAGACGTATTTTCATTGTCTTGTTTTTATAACTTAAAAAAATTCTCATTTCATAAAAAAATTGTAGTTAAACATTTTACTGAAACTTGTGCCATTTTTCCATAAATTTAATTTGTTTAATTTCAATGTTATTTTTACGATTTAAACCATAAACACGCATCCTAGCATGAAGTGGGTTTAGGAAAATGTGTATATACACTGTAAAAAATTTCGGGAATTCTCCCTAAGATTTCTTAGGGAATATTCCACATTTGTTGTTGGGAAAATGATTTTCCCGAACATTTTGGGGGAAATTCCCTAAGATTTAGGTAATTGAACAATACTTACAATTTCATAAGGAATTTTCCTGAATCATTTGGGAATTTACCCGAAAAATAAGAAAATATTCCCTAAATATTTATGAATTAAAAAATGTCTAAAGCATATCGGAAATTTTCCCAAAAAATGTTTGATTTTCCATATAAATTAGTTAAATTTAAACAAATTCGATTGATTTGAATGATGTTTTTTTAAAATTAGTTTTCTTTCACCAAAAATGATTCCTATTGGCTCATTAGCGTATTTATCAACATTCGCTAATTACTTTTCAATTATTTAAACAAATTCAATTTGTTTAAATAATTTTTTTTTTAATTCGTTTTTTGTCTCACTAAAAATTATTACTATTGGTCTAGTGGAATGTTAATCAATTTTGGTTAATTCTTTCCAATTATTTAAACAAATTTCATTTGTTTAAATAATTTTTCGAACATTTTTTTTTCACTAAAAACTATTACTATTGGTTTTATGGAATATTTATCAACATTAGTTAAACAATTTTCAATTATTTAAACAAATTCAATTTGTTAAAATAATTTTTTTAATAACTTTTTTTCTTAAAAATGATTACTATTACTCTACTGTAATATTTGTCAACATTGAATAATTATTTTTCAATTGTTTAAACAAATTTTGTTTAAATACTTCTTTTTCGAAAATTCGCTTTTTGTGCTAAGCATTATTACTATTGGTTTAGTGCAGTAGGCATATATCAACATTGGACAATTAATTGTCACTTATTTAAACAAATTCCATTTGCTTAAATAATTTTTTTCGATAATTTATTTTTTCAACAGTTCCCTAATTTTGGGAAAAATTTTGGAATAAGCGGGAAATATTCCCGAAAAAATCGGGAATAATTCGGAAATGTTAGGGAAATCACAAGAGCACATGAAAATAGAAAATTTATCTTATTCTTTCGGGAAATTTTCATATACTTTCATGGGGAATATTTCTTAATATTCTTATACTTTTACTAGGAAAATTATTTTTCATACAAAATTAGGTATGGTTTTCTTATATTTAAAATTAAGAGCAATATTCATAATTTTACCCAGTAAGTTGTATAATTGTTGATAATTAAGATAATTTATAATTAATGTTATTGCATTTTCTTTTTATGATTTATGTTCAGATATAATTTTAAGTATCTTTTTTACTGTATTATTTACTTTTCTTTTTGTAAAATCTTTTGCATACTATACTATTTAGGCGAAAATTTTCGTTAAATAAAAAGTGGTTGTAACTTGCGTTGTTTTTCCAAAAAGTTAATTTTTTTACTCCTAATGTCTTGTTATAACAAAAGTTTATAACAAATTTCAGATCTTTTTTGGTTCAACAACTTTTGTAAATTCATTTTTTTCGTCTCTTGTATCGTTTTAAAAAAAATGAAATTTCTTTATTTTCAGTCCTATTTTTTACAATGAAGGGAAAATCTACTCGTCCTATCTAAAAATGATAAATAAAAAATTTTCAGATCGTTTTTGTGTGAAAAACTTTAGTCTATTAATTTTTTTCGAACCTTGTGTCATTTTTCAAAAAGATTCTATTTTTTATTTTTAATACTATTTTTTACGATTAAAACAATAACAAAAACCGTGCATCGAATCAAAAAGGGATTCATAACAATATTATAGATCTTTTTTGGGTACGCAATTTTTGTTTTCACGTATCTTGCATAGTTTAACCGCAAAATGGAATTTTTGATTATTTTTTGTGCGATCAAAATTTGAATTTTCAATTTTCCAAACAAAATTCAGAAAAGTGTTATTGTCATCTTGTGGGGTGTTCAAAAAACGGTTTTTTTCTTTTTTTGACTTTTTTCATATCGTGCGTTGTTTGGCTTAAAATTTTCATTTTCGTTTTTTTTTAAACTGGAAAATTCTGTAACTCTGATAAATTTTTTCTATCGAAAAAATTCATTAGGATAAATTGTTCGTCTTTTTGAGTCCTACTAATAGCCGTACATAGAATTCCCAAGTCTTAAAAAAGGTGCTTTCAAAAATTTTGAAAATGCTCTAACTTTTTAAATTGTTTTTCAAAATGGCTGGCTAACGAACTCGACCTTCAGTTTATGACACTAAAAGAGTGTACCAAAGGCCAATCCAATGAGTCAATTCTCTCGGAAGTAATCGTGCTGACAGACTAAAAATCTACGGATACACACATGTCCAAATAGACAGACAGACACATTCGCGAAAACCTGTTTTTCGGGTTCAGAGGGTCTTAAAGCATGGTTTTATTTTATAGGCAAAATTGTTTTTTCACAAATCAATTGTAAAGGGTCTCGGAACATAAGAAAGCTACCTGCAAATGGTTCAGTTTTTAATGATTTTTCATTATGTTGAATTTATTGGTATGATTCACGCTTTATCAGATCCTCTTGAATTATTTTAACTTCCTTGAAACCACGCTTAATTCCAAGGACTTCAAAATAATGCGAAGAATTCAGACAAATTTAGAAGAGTTAAAGAAATTCAGGGTATATAAAAAATTCAAAGAATTTTGAGAATCTTAGGAATTTCAGGAATTTTGAATATTCAAGGAATTCACGGAATTCAGAATAATCAAGGATTTCAGAGAATCTCAAATAGTCAAGAATTTTAGAGAATCTCGAATATTTAAGGAATTCAAGGCATTGAAGAATTACAGGTGATACGGAGAATTTTAGAGCATCTAGCGTATTCAAGAAATTCAGATCATTTGAGAAATTCAGAAGAATTCAAGGTAATTTGGAATTCAGAATATTTTTGGATATGAAAGAATTCACATAATTCAAGGAAGTCAGAATATTCAAGGACTTCAGGGAATTAGGAGAATTCCAAAGATTTTCAGGAATTCAGAAAATTTAGGGAATTTAGAATATTTAATAAATTCTGAATATTCAAGGAATATAGGGTATTTAAGGATTTCAGGGAATTCAGAGAATTTCAGACATTTCAGAGCGTTTAGGGAATTTAGAGAATTCAGGGCAATCAAGGATTTTAGTGAATTCAAGGAATTCAGAGATTTTCAGGAATTCATAGAATGCAAGGAATTTAAAAAATGTAAGGAATTAAGAATCATCAAGGAATTCTAGAAATTCCAATCATTCAGGGATCAGGGAATCCAGATAATTTCAGGCATTTTAGAGCGTTCAGAGAATTTAGAGAATTCAGTGACATAAAAGATATCCGTGAATTCAAGGAATTTAGGAATTGTCAAGGATTTAGAATATTCAAGGAATTCAGGAATTTCAGAACGTTAAGGGAATTTAGATAATTGAGAGAAATCAAGGATTTTAGTGAATTTAAAAAAAATTTAAATTTTCAGGAATTCAAATATTTTCAACAATTCAGAGAATTTAAAAATTTGAAAGAATAAAAAGGATTTCAGGGATTTCGGACCGTTTAAGGAATACAAGGAATTTCAGGAATATTGAGAATATTCCAGAAATTTAGGGAATTCAAAATATTCAAGGATTTCAGGGAATTCATAGAAATCAAGGATTTTGGAGGATGCAGATATTTTCTGGATTTTAGAACATTCCAAGAATTTCAGGATTTTTGAATATTCCCGAAATTTAGAGAATTCAAAACATTAGAGGATTTCAGGGAATTTAAAGAAATCAAGGATTGAAGAGCATTCATACATTTTCAGGAATTCAAAACATTCCAAAAATTTCAGTAATTTAGAATATTCAAGAAATTCAGGGAATTCATAATATTTAAGGATTCCAGAGAATCCCGAATATTCAAGGAATTCAGCATATTCAAAGATTACAGTGAATTCTGAGAATTTTAGAGCATTTAGGGAATTCAATGAATTTAGAAAATTCGGAATATTTAAGGAATGTAGAAGAAGGCAAGGAAATTCAGAATATTCCAGGAATTCAGAAACTGCAAGTAATTTAAAATAATCAAGGAATTCAGGATATTTGAGCATTTCAAGGAATTCCGGGGATTTGAGAGCTATTAGGAAATTCAGAATATTTCACGAATTCAGAAAATTCAGAGAAATCGAGGGTTTCAGTGATTTCAAAGAATTCAGAGATTTTCAGAAATTCCGAGAATTCAAGGATTTCAGTTCGTTTATAGAATTCAAAAAATTTAACAAATTCAGAATATTCCAGGAATTCAGGGAATTTAGAATATTCAAGGATTTCAAGGAATTTAGAGGAAACAAGGATTTTAGAGAATTCAGAGATTTTCAGGAATTCAGAGAATCTGAGAAATTTTCATTGCTCTAAACATAATACTCTTAAATTTGGAAAAAACATTTGAAGTTTCCAAATTATTAAAATTGGTAAGCCTAAGAATGAACATTTCTCCATTTTATTATCATTGCAAGGTTTTATTTCACTTGCTATGTCGGTATTTTTGTATGTATGTATATTGGAGTTAAATATTTTTGGACACACTTCCACATAGCCAATCGATTCGAAACTTTGTTACATACGTATTTCCAATTTCCTAATGAAATGAAAAAGCAGGGCTCTTTTTGAGTCTGATATTTGCCTACATTGACCTTTAATTGAGACGCATCATCTTTTAGCCAAAAAGAATCTAAATGAAGTCTTAATGAAAAGCAAATTACATGAAGTGGCTCCCATAACGGCTGAAGTTAGCTCTACTGAAAATTCTGACATTTTATTCTGACGTAGTATCCCACGTAGTTTCCAACGTAGTTCAGGACGTAAGCCTTGCTTTTTTCTATGAACAGATATTTCCTCGCTCATAAAAATTTGATCCATACCTAATGAAATAAAAAAAATCTAGGCTCATTTTGAGTTAGATATCTACCCACATTGAGCTTTAATTAAAATGCACCATCTATCAGACAAAATGAAACTTAAATGAGTCCTTGAAGAAAAGAAAATTACATGGAGTGGCTCTCACAACGGCTGAAGTAAGCTCTATTGACAATTCTGATGTCGGCAATAACGTAGGACCCTACGTCGCAAGTTACGTGGGACACAGCTTCAGAAACGGTGTAGGATCCGACGTCGTAAACTGCGTCGGAAATTAGGATTGTAGTATACGACGTTCTTTTCGACGTACTTTACGACGTCGTTTCTGACATAGTGTCCTACGTAGTTTCCAACTTAATTAACTACGTCATCAAGGAGAAAAATGGCTATACAGCCTGAACATATAGAGTGTCAGGCTAACTATATTTGAGCTTTAACTATGGGACAGTCCCCTAGCTGGTGTAGCGTACCATCTGTAGAGTGTCAACATTTGATGGTCAGCTTAACCATCCTAGAGTGTAAAGTTGACGATCCTGGAGTCAGAACCTCATTATCCCAGGAATTTTAGCTTGATTATTCAGAGGGTCAACGTTATTATGTGTTGTCCTTCTCCTGTTTACATAACACATGGGTCATTAAGTCCCGAGACTGACACACATATGGCGCTGCGAATGCCATGCCACTTTGTTTTTCGGTAGTACCAACCTTCAAACACTGTTTTTTTAATTTGGGGAAAATACCGTTCAAGCTCAGCAAAGGCTTGAAAAGTGTTACCGGGAAAAGCGCCCATCGAAAACAACCACTTGCCGATGGTATGCAGATCTTAAACGCGGTCGAACAACCACCAAAGATGAAGCGCCCAGGTCGTCCAATTGAGGTGGCAACGCCCGAAAACATCCAAAAAATTCGGAAAATTATTTAGTCCGATCGTAAAATGAAGTTGCAAGAGATAGCTGACATCCTAGAGATATCAAAAGGCGCCGTGTTCAAAATTGTGCATGAAAATTGCGTATGAAAAATTTTTTTCCAAGTGCCGCATTTGCGTTGCCACCTCAACTGGACGACCTAGACGCTCCGCGTCTTCGGTGGTTGTGCGACCGCGTTTAAAATCTGCATACCATCGGCAACTGGTTGTTCTCGATGAACACTTTTCCCGGTAACACTTTTGAAGCCATTGCCGAGCTTGAGCAGTATTTTTCCCCATTCAAAAACAGTGGTTAACACATGAAACTCGTTTTTATCCATTGTTTAAACAAAAACAAATGCAGCGTCGCTTAACGTTCAATATCTCGGCAACGACTGAACCGAATCTCATGAAATTTTTGCACGTATCTTTTGAAGGTTGGTACTATCGAAAAACAAAGTGGCATGGTATTGGCGGCGCCATATGTATGTCAGTCTCGGGACTGAATGACCCATGTGTGATATATTTATGATTGTGATAGAGATGAGATACGGAAATTTAAATTATGGAATGGTACCTGAAAAACATGAAAATTGATATAAAATCCATAAAGTCTGAAAGCATATTTATTATTTTATAACAGTACGATGCTTGATACATGATTACACATGCACCAAAACTTTAACAACATATAACTTTGAGCACGAGGGGGCTAAGAAAACGGCGTCACTGCATTCAATTGAAACATTTTTAACACTGGAAAATTCAGAAAACAATATAAATGCATATTGAAAATCTTGCAAGTCTTGTTTCTTCATGAACAAATTACGAAATTTTAACTACGTTTTCGGTCAATAATGTTGAGAATACCCACTGACTGATGAGTGACGCATTTGTTCTTAGTCCCTCGGAAGTATCGAATTTGATGTTTAATAACAAAACCACGTAACCCACTCTCCACTATGTTCTCCACATTTTATTCACTCTCCATACATGTTCGAAATATCAACAATTAGTTTAAACTAATTATAACTTACTCGAGTATAGAGTGTGTTTTCGCTCGCCGTTCGGTAGAGGTCGTGACGCCGCCGCCACTTTTGATTGACACTCTGGAGTGTCAATTTGATTATCCTGATAGTGATTCTAAAACACTTGTGCATATTCAAACAGACTATAAAATTTTGATCTGCCTTACTAAGAAGACACAATTTTGAATGATACTTGGTACTACCTAAAAAATCAAACTGACCATCTAATTTTTCATACTCCAAGCTTGGCTCCTCATTTTTCTCCGTGATCCTAGCTTTTCTCTGTGAATAACGTTTCCTCTGCCATAAAAATTTGAGTATCTGCGAAAAGAATGTATTGTTCTTGGTAGATGTGCGAAATGATCGTGGAGCGATCCTAATCGATAGTTAATCCGCACCTAATGAAAAGGCCACTCGTTCCTTGAAGTTCATTCGCTGACTCAAGTTTAGGTCTTCAGAGTTTGCACTTTACCGAGGCGTGCAGCGATGTTTAATGCTTCGGCGCGTAACAATGCCGTAACAACAATAACAATTCCGAACCGTTTACTTTCCCGAAAGACTTGAGAACGCAACTATTCCGATAGACAAAGAAGATTGAGTGCAGGTGCAGTGTTAAGATGGAAGCACTCGTGCAGTATATGTAAGGATAGTTTCGCGGTTTATGGCCGATTACCTTGGAGCTCGTAACGTCCTGCATACGTACATACATAAGTACATACGTACTTCGCGTTCTGCGCGCTTTAACTACGCCCGCCATACGTGTAGAGTGCAGGATATGACATTTTTTTCAAAAAATTTCGCATTCTTTATGCAACCTACCGGAACTTTACATTCAAAAAGATATAGTTTATATGATATAAAATGATTAAAAGAAAGTTATAAAATTATAAAATTATACTTTGTTATATGGGGTCGTCCATAAACTACGTTACCAATTTTAGGGTATTTTTTACCCTCACCCCCCGACCTGTAGTTTTATCTTGTCCCCCCACCTCTATGAAAAGTAACGAAGTCCCAAATTCTATCAAAACATAGGAGTCGAATAGTGGAAAAGAGGGCAATAGGAGAAGGACTTTGAAATCCTTGATAAATAAAAATTTTGATAATCCATAGACTAGAGAATAATAGCTCAAATAAACATTGCAGTTAATTTTCAATACTTTTGAAATTGAAGTGTCTCGTTGTCCTGAAATTCGGGATGACTAGTCCAATATTTGTCATAAGTGTGATTTTTCAAGAAAATAGGGTAATAATAATAATAGAGAAAATTCTTTCAAATAACATTAATGTAAATACCATATTCAATGTAATATGAAACACTTCAAATTCCTAAGATTTTAAGTCAAAATATGTATTTAATTGCCAACAAAAATGATACATTTTCTAATCGTGAATGGAATAGTGCTATTTACAAATAAAAAAATATATATCGAATTTTCAACAAAAAAGTTAAATTTTAAAACAAAGAGGTGAATCTTGAAAAAAGATCAATTTTAACCAAATAGTACAATTTTCAACCAAAACGATGAATTTCTAACCGAGAAGATTATTGTTGTGCCAAAAAACATGAATTTTCAACAAAATACGTCAATCTTCAATAAAATTGTTGAATTTTGAAGCAAAAAAAAAACGAACTTCAAACAAAAACAGTTCAATTTTCAACACACAAATATGATTTTTTAACGAAAAAGTTAATTTTCAACCAAATAGTTTAATTTTCTAACAAGCCAACCAAACCAGATTAATTTATAACTAAACAGTTGCATTTGTAAGAGAAAAAAAAGAATTTTTAACCAAAAAGATTAATTTTCGGCAAAAAAAGCGAATTTTAATCAACAGAAATTTTTTTTTTAACAGATCAGTTCAATTTTCCACAAAGTAGCAGAATTTCTGATGAAAAAAAGGTTTTTTAACAAAATGGTTAACTTTTCAATCAAAAAGATGATTTTTCCGAAAAGAAGATTAATTTTATACCGAAAAAAACACGAATTTTCAACAAAATATATCAATTTTCAACAAACTGATTTAATTTCAAAGCCAAAGGGATGAGTTATCTACAAATCAGTTGAATATTTAACACGGAAATATGATTTTTTGATAAAAAAAGTTAATTTTTCATCAAAAAGTTGATTTTTCATAAAAATAGTTTATTTTTTAACCAAATAGTTAAATTTTAATCAAACATATGAATTAAAAAAAAGAACTAATTTTCAATCAAATAAATCAATGTTCAACCAAATAAATCAATTTTCTACCAAATAATTGAATCCCCAGCAAAATCAGATTAACTTAGACCCAAATCGACAAATTTTCAACCAAAAAGGATGAATTTTCAACCAGGAAGATTAATTTTTGTCCAAAAAAGAAGAATTTTTAACAAATTTCATGAATTTTCAACTAGAACAGATCAATTTACAATACAAAATATAAATTTGCAAAAAAAATGGAATAGTTACATCGTTAGTTGAAAAAATTAATTCTCAACCAAAAAAAAAAAAAACGAATTTTCAGAAAATAGTGACAGTTTCAAAAAATGAGATGAATTTTCAATTGAAATTATAAATTTAAAAATATGAATTAAAAAAAAAAGAGTTAAGCACAAAATATGATTTTTTAACCCATAAGATTGATTTTCTAAGAATGAAATAGTTCAATTTTCAACCAAGGATATAAATATTTAATTAAATAAATAAATTGTTAAAAAAAACTAGTTTAACTTTGAACCTGGTGGCTGAATTTCTGATCAAAAAATATGACTTTTTAAAATTTCTTAAAATTGTCAACCAAATACTAGAATTTCTAACCAAACGAGATGACTTCCAAACCAAAAATTAGTTAGCAGTCTTTTCAACCAAAAATAGTTGACTTTTCTGATGGTTCAATTATTTTGGTTCGCATTCAAGCGAAAAAACGAGAAAAGGGGGAAAAAGGTAAGTTTCTTAAAAACAGAGAAAAAAATAAGAATTCTTTGAAATGTATCATCAGGAAACCTACTAAAGATTATCTAAGTTCGTATCATTAAAATGTTCGAAATGTAAGTGTAATTTTATATAACCTTCATCGGAACAATGAATAATGTGTTAAAACTATTTGATACTAGTATGAGAATAATTTGAATTAAATTCTTTAGATAATTTCGTTGTACCTTGTAGGTTCAAAATTCAATTATTTTCATAAATTCATCTTTTTTGGATGGAAATTTAGCTGTTATGTTCAAATTTCGACTTTTTGAATTGGAAATTCATCTTGCATGGTAGAAAAGACATCTTTCTTGGTTGAAAATTTATCTTTGTTGGTTGGAAATTTATCCTTTTTGGTTAAAAATTCAACTGTTTATTTGGAAAATAACCTTTTTCCGGCTGAAAATTCAAATATTTTGTTGAAAATTCGTATCTTTTGGTAGAAAAATCATCTACTTGGTTTAAAGTTGAACTACTTTTTAAAAAATTGCTACAGTTGATTCATCATTTTAGTTGAAAATTGATCTGTTTTGTAGAAGATTCGTCTGTCTGGCTTCAAAATTCAACAATTTGTTAGGAAGTTAAACTATTGGCTGAAAAATCCATCTTTTTGGATTAATTCTACAGGCTGAAAACTCGTTTTGTTTATAAATTAATTTTTTTAACTAAAAATTTCAAAAATTCCATTTTTGAACTATGTTCCTGAAAAGCTGCCTTTTAATAGAAGATTCATCATTTATGACAGGAAAGTCATCTTTCTGGTTTGAAAATAAACGTTTTTGTTGAAGATTTAATTTTTCGAGTTGAACATGCTTTCTATAAATGTCGTCTTTTTGGGTTGAAAATGCAATTGTTTTTGGTTGAATTTTAATCTCCTTTGCCTAAAAATTTCGAACATTGGGTTGAAAATGCATCTTTGTAGGTTGAAAATTCCATTCAATTAATCTTTTTTGAATGAAAATTCAAATTTTTTTGTTAAAATTTCGTCCTTTTGGATCGAAAATTCAACTTCCATGGTAGAAAATTATCTTTCTTGGTTGATAATGAACTTATTCTTTTGAAAGTTCAACTATTTTGTTGAAAATGCAATATATTTTGACTTGAAATCTTGAGAACTAAAAGTGTTTCATATTGAATTCAGTATACGGTATTTATATTGCTTTTATTCAAAAGAATTTACGCCCCTTTTATTTGTCTGTTATTATCACCCCGTTTCCCCGGTTCTAAGAAAATTTTGGGCTACGTTACTTTTTTTTTGGGGGGGGGGGGGTCAGGACAGAACTACGGTCGTCAATGAAGGGGACCAGGGTGTCAAAAATAGCACAAAATTGGTAACGTAGTTTCTGAAAGATTCCTAATTTTCATAAATAAAACTTATTTTTACCAACTTTGCATTAATTCTGAAATGTTTCATGAAAATCAGGCATTAATTGCCCGAGATATCCAATACAGGTAGAAAAATCGATAGCAAGTCATCTTTTTGCTGCGTGTATTCCGGAAAATATATGTAGATTTTGATTTTTAAATTCTAGTTTCCTCCGAAGGCAGTAACAAAATTGTGGCACTGAAGATTACTGGTATTGTAAGTATATGCTGTTAGAGCCTATAATTTTTTTCAATTTTATTGTACAAAAGTGGATGTAACTCTAGAGTACATGTATGCACTGTAATTTTATGTGCTGTAGGTATTTTGTAGTTTGGAGTGTATAAAAATTTAAGAATTTATATTATGTAAAAACTTAGAATCATATAGGAAGTTATGCATTGCTTACTTACACTATATATGGTAGGCTTATAGACAACCATTTAGAGAGTAATTTTATTACGACGCGGGCCAATTATCATCGCGCGCCTCGCTTCGCTCGCAAGTTTGAGCGCCGGTCAAGCATCAACAACTGTGATTTGGTGATTGTGAATTCTCTTTTGTTAAAGCTCTTTCGGCTTTAACGGAAACATTCTCATCACGGAGCTCATTCTTCGCACTCGATTTCATGCAATGTGCGAACTTTTCTACATTAGGTTCAACTCTATTATATCAAATGAATATTATATTTATTTCTGTACCTCGGTCTGGGACTGCTTTTTTAGATATTGCGGCATATTGTCCAAATTTTATTTTTCATAATCGTTTCAATATTTGATCCTTATTTTGCACTAATTTTTGTTCTCAGCTACCCTGAAAAATGTATCATTTCAATATATTTATATTATTACAATTCATAATATGCATTGATATTGAAACATATGTGTTTTCATTGTCTTGTTTTTATAATAAAAAAAGTGGCATCCTATAAGAAAACAATGATGTCAATTGAAATTTTAGTGCACTTCGTGTCGTTTTTCCCGAAAACTTATTTGCTTATTATCAATGTTATTTTTTACGATTTAAACAAAAAATACGCATCCTATCGAAATATGATTAATAACAAATTTGTAGATCTTTTTCGAATGAACAACCTTTTTTTTTTGTAATTTTCCTCGTACTTTGTGTTTTTTTTTTAATTTAATTTTTTTATTGTTAATGCTATTTTTTACTATTGAGACAAAAACTACGGATGCTACCTACAAATTATTGATGACTGCTAATCGTTAAAATGATTTGAGGTAAAATCAATATTAGGGAGTGTAGAATTTGGAGAATAATAATTGCAAGTTAACAAACACAATTGCTTAAAAAATGTATTGTTGTTCATAACTATCTTCTCTCATATAAATGCTGAAAGTTGCATTTCTTTCGGAAATTTTTTACATTATTTTGGCTTTTTGGTTATGAACAAATAATAAATAAACAATAAGGAGAATCATTTTTTAATCAATCTCTTTCTTTTTTGTGCACATATTTTTCTGAAATAAAACAAATATTCGAAGTATTCTTCAAATTTTCTATATGGATCAAACTAAATGTAAATTTTCCTCAAAGTAGTTACTAAAAGCCTTCTTTTTAAATTAATATCAATATTTATGATTTGTTCTCAACTAAAAAGTCAAAGAAAAGCTGCGAATTTCAGAAAAACCCACAAATTTCTTCCAATACTCTAGCAAAAGATAGTTATAAACCATAATTAATTTTTTTGAACAATTATTATTTTTGTTAAGTTGCATTAATTTTCATAACACTAATAAGAAGTGGACAAAAAGTTTTAAATTAAAAAAACGCAACTATCTAGCATTAATATAGCAGAAGATAGTTATGAACTATAATAATTGTTTAAACAATTATTTTCATTGAATTTCATTCATTATTACCACACTTTAGGTAGAAAGTAGACAAAAAGTTGAAAATTCCAGAAAAAACCGCACTTTCAACCATTATTCAAAAGAAAATATTATAAAAAGTAATAATAAATTATTTAAACAATAATTTTTGTAAACTTGAATCAATTATTACCTCACTCTAATTGAAAGGTTGAACAAAAGTGTAAAATTAAAAAAAAACTGCAACTTTGTAGCATTATTCTGAAAAAATTTTATTATAAACAATAATCAATTGTTTAAACAATGATTTCTGTTGAATTTAATTGTTAGTTTCCTCGATCTCACTCAGAAGTTTTTAGAAACTTGACAAATTCGGAAAAAATCGCATCTTCTTAACTCTATTCTAAAAGAAAATAGCTAAAATCAATAATACATTGTTTAAACAACTTTTGTAAACATCTAATTATCAGTATGACGTAGTGTTTGATGTAATAGAAACAACTTGTATTTAAAAAATCGCATGAAAGTCATCATTAGCGCCAAAAACTCGCAAAACAGAATTTTTCACCTATCCGGCTTTCTTGGGACTCTATAAAAAAGATTTATGGGGGTAATATTTTAACAATATTTATTTCTTTCCCTCTTTTTTCCTTTTTGAAAAAATTTCTCTTTTTCACCTACTTCAAGAAACTTTGCTTTTCCCCTTATTCTCATTTTTTTTCTTAAATGTGAACTGAATTAATAGAGCCCATAAAGAAACTATAAATATTTTTGGTTGAAAAGTCTACTATTAGGGGCCTTCCATAAACCACGTGATTTATTTAGGGCGACGAAAGGCCACGTTGGTCTACATGGGGGGAGGGGGGTTCCGAGTCCGAGCCACGTGGTTTAACACTTAGGTGTTAAAAAAAAATCAAGCGCAAGGGCAGAAAACAGGAAAATATTCACTGAAAACAATAATAAGTCCAAAAATATTACAACACTAAATAAATTTTAACCCAAATAGTTGATTTTTAAACCAAAAAGATTAATTCTTCACCCCTCCCCAAAAAACGAATTTTTCAACAAAATACATGAATTGTCAATTAGGGACCTTCCATAAACCATAAACCACGGGGGGGTCAAAAAGTGGCCAAAATTGGGCCTCGTGTTTTATGGAAGCCCCCTTATATTTTTGGGTCGGGATTCATCTCGTTGGGTTAAGCACTCTACTAAGGTAGATGTCCCAGTAATCGGGACGGTCCCAGTAATCGTGAGTTTTGAGGTGTAAACGCCAGAAGTAAGCATTTTCCGCATAAAAATACAATCCTAAAATATTTTTAAGTGAGTTTGAACAGTGTTTGTTGTGGAAACGAAATTAGTTTTTTCTTATACAAATAGTGCATATGGGTAAAAAAATTCATTTGTATTGCCAGTGGCGATGAATCACGAAACGTGGAAAATAGCTTAACATTTAGGTTAGGAAAGGCGTTTCTTTGCTTAAGTTTTTAATATGTCAAGAAATCACATGATAGGGGCAAAAATTATTTGTTTGTAATCAAAAATAATTTTTGTCCCATAAAATTAAGTAAAATCTTCATTTAGTACCTTCTCGTTCGAGAAATATCGGTCACGATTATAGGGACGTTTAAAAAGCATAGTTGCTCGAGTAATCGTGACCTGTTACGGAGACTAGGACGACACTGTGAAAATTTTATTTCCATATTTCATGACAAATAATAATTTAATTAATTTCAAAAAGGCGTGAAATGAAATCGGAGAACTGACTTGTTACTGTGAGCAGTAATCGTAATATAAATTAGTGCTTAAAACTGAAAAAAGGTGATGTAAAATATTGGCATGATTTTAGTGATTTCATTATCAATTTTTTAGTTCATCATCATTTTTCAGTGAAGTTAATATTTACTGAGTAGTTTTTCATTAGCTAACATTAATCTATACTGCATAATATAACCAAACATTTTTAATAGATATATAATTATTGATAGTTTTAATATTTTGACAACGTAAACAGAACGTAACCTCCGAATACACATGATTTTTTTAGTCACTGCAATTTATCAAATTTCGTCATTGTGTTTATAATTTATGTTGAAAAAAAGTTAATTATACAAATTACCAGTGTGTATACCATTAAGCCATTTCCCTTTCAGGGTAGGCGTGACACTACCCGATTCGGGTAGTGTTTCTAGGTGGATAGTTTCTTGTAGTAAGTAACTACAAGTGTGGGCTCACCACACAAATTTTGGTATTCAAAAATACACTTGAAATACACCTCCAAATCGCTAAAAACTGATTTAAAGAAAACTTAACCTTTTTCACGAAGACTGGGAAAACGACTCACGATTACTAGTACATGGCAGATTTGGAAATCACGATAACTGGGACATCGGTGCTTTTTGACTTTTAATTGTTTATAAATAAGAAGTAATATTCAATATAATGTAAAAAATTTTTTTATAATATTCTAGGATGTCTAATGCTTCAATCAGTACCAATCATTTTTTAAATAATCCTTCCGGAACAATTTTCTAAATATTTGAAGTCAATGAAATCTCTTACAGTCACGATTACTGGGACGTTTACCTTATTTGGTTGAAAATGAATTTATTTTGTTGAAAATGCAACTATTTTGTCAATAAGTCATATTTTTTGGTCCAAAATTCAACCACTTGGTTGACAGTTGAACTACTTTGTTCAAAATTCATGTTGTATGAAAATTTATCTGTTTTGTTTTAGTCATCTTTTTTAGATCAAAATCAAAACTGTTTGGTTAAAAATTAATCTGATTCGCTACAGAATTTAACTATCATGTTGAAAATTTTACTTCTTTCGTTGATTTCAACTGTTTTTCATTTGAAATTAAAATCTTTTTTCGTAGGAGTATTAACTATTACATTTTTTGTTGAGAATTCATCATCATTAGTTAAGAATTCAACTATCTCGTCGAAATTCAAACTACTTTGTAAAAAATTCATTTTGCTTTAGTTGAAGATTCATCATTCAAGTTGAAAATTCATACATTCAGGTAGAAGATTAAACTGTTTTGTTGATAAAAATATATTTCTGGCTTGAAAATTCAACAATTTGGTTGTAAATTAACTTTTTTGTTGAAAATTAATATTTTTCGATAAAAATAGAATGTAGAACATTAATCTTCCTAGAGGAAAAATGCGTCTTTCTTGGTTGAAAATTCATCTTTTTTGGTACTGCATTAATGTTCTCTGTGGAAAAATCCATCGTTCCTGTTGAAAATGTAACTATTTGGTAAGAAATTAATCTTTTTTTATTGAAAATTTAACTACTTCATTGAACTACTTTGTTGAATTTTTTTTAAGATTCACTTCTTTGGTTGAAAACCTCACTTGTTTGTTCGAAATTCATTTTTTTTAGGTCAAAAATTAATTTCTTTATCTGAAAATTTAACTAATCCATTTTTGGTTTAGAAATTTATACTTTTGAAGTTAAAAATACAACTATTTAATAGAAAATGTATTTATTCAAATTAAAATTCGTCTTTTGGGTTAGAAAATTAATCCTGTTTGTTGAAAATTCATCTTTTTGATTGAGAATTCAACTGGTTGAAAATTCGTCTTTTGGTAGAAAAGTCATCATTCTTGGTAAAAAATTCATCTTCTTCGTTGAGAATTAAACGATTTTGTTAAAAATTGTTATTTTTTATTCGCTTATTTTTACTGGTTAAAACTTCGTGTTTTGGTGGAAAAGTAATTTTCAACCGTTTTCTAAAAAAAATCGTCTTTTGGCTTGAAAATGTAACAGCTTTTGGTTGAATTTTAATATTTTTGGTTGTAAGATTCGACCATTTGGTTGAAAATTTATCCCTTTGGGGCGAAAATTCAACTACTTTGATAAAGTCGCCTTTTTTGCTCGAAAATTGAACTATTTTGTTGAAAATCAGTTTTTCCCCCTTAATTCATCTTTTGGTGAAAAATTCATCTTTGGGTAAAAAAATTCACCTATTATGGTAGTAAAGCCTCTTTTTGAGCTGTCTGCTAAAATTCGTCGTTTTGGCTTGGAAATTCCACTGTTTTTGATTGAATTTCAATTTTTTTGTTGAAAGATTTTACGATTTGTTAGTAAATGCATCTTTTAAGGCTAAAAATTTAACCACTTTGATAAAGTCGTCTTTTTTGGGCGCAAAGTCAACTTTTTTGTTGAACATTTAACTTTCTTAAAAAGAATCGTCTTTGTTGCTTACAAAATTTAACTTAAAAATTTAATTTTATTTTTTAAATTTAAATTTAAATTCTTACCTTTTCTTACCACTTGGTTAAAAGTTCAACTACTTCGTTGAAAATTTGTCTTTTTGGTAAACAAATTTACTTTTAGAGTTCAGAATTCTTCTCTTTGGTAGAATGTCTTGAAATCTTAGAAATTTAAAGTGTTTTACATTAAATGTAATATGGTCTTTAGTATTTAAAAGATTTCATTTCGCTATTATTTCTCTATTTTTGTTAAAAACAACCCTTTCCCCCCTGTTTTGAGGGACAATAGAAAACTACGGTCTTCAAAGAGGGCTGGGGGGGGGAGTCAAAAATTGCCAAAAATTGGTAACATAGTTCATGGACGACCCTTTAGGAAAATTATTGCCCCGTTTAAAAATTCTTTCTGAATTATTTTTCATTATTATTTTATTTGAATAAATAGTTGCATTATGTTCTTTGTATATTTTTATTGTATATTATCATATTACTGAATTATTATAATATTTTTCTAAAGCAATATAAAGCAAGGCTATGAATAGAGTCTTATGCGACAATTTTATGATGTTTCGATATCCGAATCTGTAAATTGCAAGTTCAGCGTAGAATAAGAAATTTTACGCCAAATAATTATAAGCAGTTTAAATCTGGTTACTTTCTAAGAGGAGTTTATTAATTTATTATTTATTTTATTTATATGGGGCCATATATTATATTGGGGGCCACTGTAATTACTAATTTAATATCAGCAATTCCATTAATTGGGAATGAAATTGTAATTTGGTTATGAGGAGGATTTAGAGTAAATAATGCTACTTCAAATCGGGTTTATTCTTTACATTTCATTATACCATTTGTAATTTTAATAATAATTTTAATTCATTTAATAACATTACATTTAACAGGGTCTAATAATCCTTTAGGGACTAATAGAAATTTATATAAAATTTCTTTCCATTCTTATTTAATGGCGATACCACGCTGAAAACACCAGTTCTCGTAAGATCACTGAAGTTAAGCATTGTTGGGCGCGGTTAGTACTTGGATGGGTGACCGTTCAGGAATACTGCGTGCTGTTGGCCCGTCGTGGGTGTGGTGGGCCCACATTGGTAGTAAATATCCACCTAGAAACACTACCCGAATCGGGTAGTGAGGCAATGAACTTTCGAGTTCGAACTGCTAATCTATGTATGTATGTATATACCCTTGGATTAAAGAGCTATCGTATGAGCTTACACGAATAGTTTTTTAAAACATTATAACAATATTGTTATGGTTTCCTTTAAGAATAAAACTATTCTGGCACATCATTTTGAATTTATCCCCGAAGAAATTAAAATGCATAAAAGCGACTATAATAATTTTGTTATATTATTTTAAATATTTTCCATCAGGAGATCATACCGATCACCAGGTCAATAATAAATGTCAACATTCTATCTAGATATTTTTTGTTTAAATTTCCATTGTAAGTTTCGCATTACCGAAATTCGGTTAGCCCAGAACGAATACTTTCAACAAGTCAAGGGGAGCTTGAAAAAGGCGGCTAGTTTCGCCGAAATTCACTAAGCGTATGACAAATATTTTTCGTGAGCCTAGACCTAGCCACTTCATTGAAAAAAAGATTTTGTAAATTGAACATCTTGCAATTCTATATTTTAAAAAATCGGAAATTTTTAATTTTAACTCTTCAAAATTGTAGAACTTTAAATACCAGTACAGAAGGAGAACAGGAGGTGGAAGTAAAAATATGATACCAATACGTAAAATGTATTTAAATAATTTTTCTTAATCTATTGAATGTAGGTAAGTTTTAATTTTCTTCATCTACTTATGAAATAAAACCTAAATCATTTCAAATTTTCCGTGAAATCTTTTTCATAGAATTTCAAAAATCTCCAGCGATTTCAAGGTATATCTTTATTTCAGGGACGTAAATTGAAAAACTTAAAGCTTCGCTAAATTGAAGCTTACAATATTCTCTTTAAAATAAGACCAAGAAAATAATGAAATATTCCCTTTTTCTAGAATTATAATGAAAACTGTGGAAGCGTGCCCAAGACATAGAGAGAAAATGAATATTAATTCGGTAATCCGTTCATTTCAAAATTAGCAAATTTTGCAATTTTGAAAATTTAAAACTGAAAGGATGCCCGAATTAATATTCATTTTCTCTGTTTTGAGAATTTATCTACATTCTACATAACGTTCGAAAAAAGTTTGATCTTGAAACAGGAAACTTTGGAGTTCTTCAATAAGTTCTCTAAAAAAAATGTGTGTAATTGGATCATTTGATATTTTTGATTAATCTGGTGATAGGTATGATATTCTGGTGGTAATATTTAAAATATTATAATAATATAATTATAGTCGCTTTTAAAAATATTAATTTTTTGGGATAACTCTAGGATGATGTCCCAAAAAAGTATTTTTTTCAAAAGTGACTATGATAATCTTTTCATATTGTTTTCAATAAATATTGGTGGAACCTAATACGATAGCTCTTTAATATTGGGATCTGAAACCATGACGTCACAGCGTCACGTGATAGGCAACAACGGGGTAACTTTTCCTCTAATACATGCGATGCGAAGGGTTTTTAATTTATTTTGCAATTATTTCGAAGAACTGGAAGTCACTATCTGCAAAAATGGTTAGAATAGATATTTTAAGAAAGTACAAAACAATTGTGTACGTTGGTCATGTTATAAATTCAGAACAAATATCAATTATAAGTTGATGGAATTGTAATACAGTGTACTGTTTTCCTGAAAAATGGTTTGTTTTTTATTATTTAAGGAGAGGGTTGAGCATAGCTAGGTAGTCGTACTTTAGAAACTAAATTTAAAATATATTAAATAGGAATATGAATTACGTTTTCTGTGAAAATTTCAGACCCTCTCATAAACGTAGAAAAAAAGTAGTTTGTACGATAAATACATTGGACACATATCCTTGAAAAGTGGACAATTTTATATTTTTAATTCCGTTTTAGTACACTTTTCACATAAAAATACCTTCTTTAAGTAGAAAGTGAGATTTTACTTAAAATAATGTAAATGATGAGTGATATACGGAACATAACGTAATTTTAGGTTATGTGTTCTATAATAACGAGAATAATAGTTCATCATTTGGATATAAATTGAGCATAATTACTTATTTTAAGTTGTTCCTCACATATGTTATTATATTAAAGTAATAAAAGAAAATAGTAGCATCCAGTTAGAAAATCATTATTTTTTAAAGATATTATATGATATGTCTAATGCAGACAACACTGATAGCAATAAATAAGTGGTACAATAATATTTATGATTAGATGAACCCTATTTTGTTGCTGGTATAGATACAGCCATACAGGATATCTGTTTTGGCCATCCGATTCTTGTTGCTTATGAAGGCAGACGCGCAGGCGCGAGCGAGATGCGCCTGTTGTAAACAAAACAAACCGAGTCGGGTGAATCATTCATACAAAGGGTATTGCTAAATGAAAACATTTTAAAGATAGTTGGCTCAGGTATATGTTTATAAAATTACACATTTCATATAATAGCAACACATATATTACAGCTTTGTACCACAAATATAAATAAGTTGTATTTACCATATTTCATTAAGTGCATTTCATACTCTTTGTGATTTAATTACGCGTATTATATTATAAATATACTCGTAATTTCCTAGCCTACGATCGTATGGTTAAATCAGCGTCACCATTTCTATCAGTGAAGAAGGAAAAAATGCTTTTTTCAACTTTATGAGGCCCAAATACATGAATTCAAACTTGTCTTCTAGTGCTACTCAAATTTCTTATTGATTGTATTACTTAAATCTGGAAGAAATATTAATATAATAATCATTTTTATTATAAAATTCAAATGGACATTGTAGTAAAACCTGTAATACGACGAATGCGACCCCGTTATATTAGTAATATATTTGGCCACCAGTTGGCGTATTGTTGTATTTCCGATCCCAATACTCTTGTCATTTCCACATTTTTTTGTAATCTTTAAAAATCTACATTTTTTTCGAATTTTTTTTCCGTTTAGTTTTAAAAATATTTAACTGATTTTTTTCAGATCCGCCACTTCGGAACAAACTTGGCAATTCCTCAAGTAAAATTTTTTTCCGTGTACGAGTACATAAGATACATCACACAAACTCGCACGACCGTTCTTCAAACACACTCAAAGTCAGTCAGTTAACTTGACTCGGACCTTTCACTTCGTGGTCCAGAGAGCACGGAGTGTCGTGGTGCACGATGGGTTCCCACAAGTGGGAGAGACCCCCATCAGATGCTACAGTTCATTTCATGTTTCAGTTACGCCCAGTTCGTACATGCCCATGCCCATGCCTATGTTCTAGCACACGCTCTTTAAATCCTCCTTTTTCCAATTTAATCTTTAATTTGCAAATTATTACACTAACCCCCTCAAATTAAACATTAAAACTTTCTAAATCACAATATGTGCCCTTTAATAAGCATCCCTAAACGTTGATATCAAATTAAATTTAAAATAGTAACACAATTTAATGGAGGAAAAAATTGCAGTAGAGAAAGAATGTCTGGTGATGCCTTGTCTGAAAAATATTGACCGTATCTACTTATGTTATATTTTCTTCGATTTATAAATTACTTAGGGCCATCCATAAATTACGTGAAACATATTTAGTAAATTTTGTACCCCTCCCCTCCCTTATTTAAGAACTTGAAACAAATTGGTTTGCCCCCCACCCCTCCGCATACTTATTGTACGTAATCTTTTCAAATATTTTCTGCCATGTCTTATTAAATATAATTTAGTTACTTAGTACCGAGACACTTGAATTGAATAAATTTCAATTTGAAATCTAAAAAATTGAATAACTTTCAATTTCTAGTATTTGAAATTAAACTATTTTTAAAAAAGCATTCAGAACTGCATCATTTTCTGTTATAGACATTAAATATTAAAGAGTCTTCAATTGCAAATCTTCAAAATTGAAGGATTCTTTATTGTAAATCTTCAAAATTGAACTACATGTTCCTAAAAAAGGTTCAAAATTACATAATTTTACACTATAAACATCCCAAATGAATAAATCTTTAATTTTAAATCTTAAAAATGGAAAAATTTAAAATTGCAAATAGTGGAAGTAGAAGAACTTTCAATTTTTATTCTTAAAAATTGAAGTATTCTAAAAAGAATGCTGAAAATTACATACCTTTAAAAAATAAATTATGAAAATGGTCTTTTCTCAATATCAGTTTTTCTAAATTCATGAATTTGTACTCCTAACTCTCCAAAACTGTAGAAGTTTGAATTGTAAATCTTTAAAATTGAAGAGTTTTTATTTTAAAAAATTCACAATGAAAAATGATGGAAGTTTTACAATTATACATTCTGTAATTTTAATGTTGAATATTTGAAAATTCTTCAATCCTTAATTGCAAATTTTATAAATTGAAGAATATTTCATTTCAATTATTCAAAATTGAACTATTCATCCTGAGAAAAAAAGTTCAAAATTACATAATATTAAACTATATTTTTGGTTGATTCAATCCAATTCATTAAGATTATTACAATTTCACAAATATTCATGATAAAATGGATTTCTGTTCGATCTTAATTTTAAAATTAAACTATAAACCTTCCAAATAAATGAATCTTCAATTCTAAATCTTAAACATGGAAAAATTACAAATTGCAAATAGTTAAAATTGAAGAATTTTCAACCGTAAATCTTCAAAATTAAACTATTCCAGAAAGAATGTTCAAAATTACATAATTTGAAAAATAAATAATGAAAATTGTATAGTTCTCATTTTTAGTTTCCCTAAATTCATGAATTTTTATTCGTAGCTCTTTGAAACTGTAGAATTTTGAATTGTAAATCTTTAAAATTGAGAAGTTTTTAATTTTGAAAATGTACAATTAAGAATCATACAAGTTTAATATTTACCAATTAAAAATTCGGTAATTTTTATTCTGAACATTTTAAGATTTCTCCAGTTTGATAAATTTGGACTTGAAAACTCTTGACTTAAAAACTCTTTGATCTGAAAAATTCTCAAAAATAATTTTTTTTTATTTATACATCTTTAAAATTAACGAATCTTTAATTGCAAATTCTAAAAATTGAACAATTTTTCAATTTCATTCTTCAAAATAAACTACTTATTCCAACAACAAAAAACGTTCGAAATTACAATTTAAACCAAAAACATTCCAAATTATTGAATCTTCAATTGTTAATCTCAAAAATGGAAGAATTTGTCATTGTAAATCTGTAAAATTCAAGAATTTTTAATTGAAAACCTTAAAAAGTTGAGAATTTTTCATTTTAATTCTTCAAAATCAAACTATTAATTCCAACAACAAAAAACGTTCATAATTGCATAATTTTGAACTATAAACATTCCAAATAATTGCATCTTGAATTGCAAATTTTAAAAATGGAATAATTTTGAACTTGCGAATCGTTAAAATTGAAGAATATTTCATTTCAATTCTTCAAAATTATACTACTTATTCCGAGAAGAAAAGTTCAAAATTGCAAATTGAAGAGGTTTCAACCGTAAATCTTCAAAATTAAACTATTCCAGAAAGAATCTTCATAATTACATAATTTGAAAAATAAATAATGAAAATTGTATAGTTTTCAATTTCAGTTTTTCTAAATTTATGAATTTTCAATCGTAACTTCTTGAAACTGTAGAGTTTTGAATTGTAAATATTTAAAATTGAATAGTTTTTAATTTCAGTTTTTCTAAATTTATGAATTTTCAATCGTAACTTCTTGAAACTGTAGAGTTTTGAATTGTAAATCTTTCAAATTGAATAGTTTTTAATTTTAAAAATTCACAATTAAGAATTATACAAGTTCAAGGTTTACCAATTAAAAATTCGGTAATTTTTATTTTGAACATTTCAAAAATTTGGAAATAAAAACTCTTGACTTAAAAACTCTTTGATCTTGAAAATTCTCAAAATAATTTTTTTTTATTCATTCATCTTTATTTGCAAATCCTAAAAATTGAAGAATGTTTCAATTTTATTCTTCAAAGTAAACTACTTATTCGAACAAAAAAAAGCGTCTGAAATTACATAATTTTAAACTATAAACATTTTAAATTAATGAATCTTCAATTGTTAATCTCAAAAATGGAAGAATTTTTCATTTTAAATCTGTAAAATTCAAGACTGTAACTATAAACTATAAACATTCCAAATAATTGCATCTTAAATTGCAAATTCAAAACATGGAAGAATTTTAAACTTGCGAATCGTTAAAATTAAAGAATTTTCTATCGTTAATCTTCACAGAAAAAAAAACAAGAAAAATTGTTTTTTTTTTTCAAAATTGATTGTCGGCGGAATTCCTAACCTATTTCAATGAAACTTGGCAGCTGATTGACCAACCACTATGAAATAACTTGAGGCGTGATTTTATGTTAATGCCTTAGAAACTGTGATATTAAAAAAATCAATTTGGAACCCATCCTAACCCCCTAATCCTAATCTTCAGAAGCGATTGGTAGCAAATTTTAAAAATTATTTTAAATTTAAGGAAAATTGTCTTTGGATAAGAAAACCATTTCTTTGAACGAAAGAATTTTTTGAACCAAAATAAATTTCTCTGGATCAGAGAAAACTTTCTTTGACTCAGAGTCAATGAATATTTTTGTTTAATTAAAACAAATTTTTTTTTTAAATAAAGAATCTTGTTTCGAGTGTATTTTTCGCACACTAAGGAAAATGTTTATTTGAATCAAACAAATTCTTTCTTTGATATGGGGTAAAATAAATATTGGATTGATTCAAACAAATATTTTTTTATTTAAACAAAATTTATTTACGTAAAACACGCTATTATTTCAATCGAACAGATTTTATTTGAAATAAACCTTGATTCTAGTGCGAGATTTAACGAATTTTCAAATTTGTTGGCAGGTGACTTTATTTGGAAAATAGATTTCTATTTGTTGACGCATTTGTGATCCGATCTAGGGCGCAACAAATGATTTATCGTGATCCTGGCCGTGATAATCGATCAGTTTGAATTTATTGGATTTTCATGGCTCGGATACGATCGAAGCTATAAATGGTTAATGCCCGTCGCAAGATATTGCTGCGGACTAAAACGTGAATGCTAGGATGGACTTATTCTTATTTCTGCGATATAAACTACATGGCCGTTGCCTTTTGTAGAAATATGATTCTCAATTGTTATTATCGCTTCGTTAAAATATGCTTCGCTTTAACGATAATACAGAAATAAAGATCTGATTCAGTCGATTACTCCGGATCATATCGGATTACCGTGAATTACCGATATATACAGAATTACTCTGGATTACCTAAGATTACTCCGGATTGTATACGATTACCGTGGATTACCTCTTTATACAAAATTACACTGGATTACCAGAGATTACTCTGGATTGTATAGGATTATTTTGGATTTCATAAAATCATGGTGGATTACTCCGCCTAAAAGATTCACGTGAATTTGAAACCAAAAACGATTAATTTTTAACTAAATTGTTTCATTTTTATCAAAATGTATAAACTTTCAACCAAATAGTCGAATTTTCAACATATTATATCAACTCTTAAACAAATAGTCGAATTTTCACCTAAAATGATGCATCTTCAACCAAAGAATGAATTTTAAACAAAGTGGTTGAACTTCCAACCGTGTAGTTGAATTTTCAGTAATCAAAAGTTAATTTTACACCCAAATAGTTGAATTTTCAATCAAATAGTTGAATTTTTTACCAAAGAAATTTTTATTTTTGACAGGAAAAGGCGAATTTTCAATGAAAACAGTACATTTTCAATAAAAAAATGACTTTCGCACAAAATTGTTAAATTTGGACAACGTAGATTAATTTTTTAACAAAATAATCAAATTTTCAACCAAAAACATGCATTTTTGAACAAGATGATTAATTTTCTACCGAAGAAGACGAATTTTCAATCAAATACATAGATTTTCAATCAAGTAGTTCAATTTTCAATACAAAATATAATTGTTGAACCAAATAGTTGAATTTTCTACGAAAAAAAGATAAATTTTCAACCACGAATAGAATAGTTACATTTTCAATTCAAAGCGTTATTTAAAAAAAACGAATATCCAACAAGTACTTTAATTTTCAACCAAAGAAATGAATTTTCAAGTCCATGTCGGTACCATATTCAATTAATTATGAAATGCATACAATTTTAAGTGGGAAGGTATTTAATTTTCGAAAATTAATTGCATTTTCAACTAAAATTATACATCTATAACCGAAAAATGGATTTTAAACAAAGCTGTTCATTTTTCAACCAGGAATATTAATTTTCTGCAAATAGGCCAATTTTTAACAACATACATCAGTTTTCAACCAAATATTTGAAATTTTAACAAAGAAAGATAAACATACAATCACAAATGGAATAGTTGAATACAAAAAAAATGTCAACCAATTAGTTAAGTTTTTCACCAAAATAGTTTGATATTTCACCAAGAAGATTGATATTCTGGAAAGAAGACGAATTTTTTAACACCTACATGAATGTTTAACCGAACATATGGATTTTCAACCCAATAGTTGATTTTGCAACGAAAAAGATGAATTTTCAAGCAAGAATCTCAATTTTCTATAAAAAAAAGGAATTTTCAACAAAAACAGTACCTTTTCAGTAAAAAAATGACTTTCACAAAATTGTTAAATTTGGACAACGTAGATTAATTTTTTAACAGAATAATAAAATTTTCAACCAAAAACATGCATTTTTGAACAAGATGATTAATTTTCTACCGAAGAAGACGAATTTTAAATCAAATACATAGATTTTCAATCAAGTAGTTCAATTTTCAATAAAAAAATATAATTGTTGAGCCAAATAGTTGTATTTTATACTAAAAAAGTAAATTTCCAGCCACGAATAGAATAGTTCCATTTTCAATTCAAAGCACTATTAAAAAAAAACTAATTTTCAACAAATAGTTTACTTTTCAACCAAAGAAATTAATTTTTAATTCCATTTCGGTACCATAGTGAATTAATTATGAAACGCTTACAATTGTAATTTGAAAGGTTTTTGAAGGTTCGAAATTTGATTTAAAAAAAATTACGATTGTTGTGTTTTTTCAGAAAAATATAAACGTTTTTGTAAAAATTCATAAAAGTGAACTTTTTGAATAATTGAATTTTCAACTAAAATTATACATCTATAACCGAAAAATGAATTTTAAACAAAGCTGTCCATTTTTCAACCAGAAATATCAATTTTCTGCAAAAAGGCCAATTTTTAACAAAATACAGCAGTTTTTAACCAAATATTGGAAATTTTAACAAAAAAAGATAAACATACAATCAAAAATGGAATAGTTGAATTAAAAAAAAATTCCCACCAATTAGTTAAGTTTTTCACTAATATAGTTCCATATTTCACCCAGAAGATTGATATTCTAATAAAGAAGACAAATTTTGTACCACACACATGAATTCTTAACCAAAAATATGGATTTTCAACCCAATATGTCGTTGAATTTTCAACAAAAAATACTTTTTAGAGTTTTTATTCATGTATTGAAATATTGCTCAATTGTATTCTGATTGTTCTTTCATTAAATCTTGTTATCTTGAGAAGTGACCTTGAAGGGGTGGTCTAGTCATATTGGTAGGGGTTGCCTGACCTTGATGGTTTCCGCAGGGTTCATAAATTTCTACAGAATAGCGTTTATCTGGCTGTAGAACATAAACACCTTGGATTGGTGGTAGCAAATCTATGGGTACCCTAGTAGAAATGTACGAACGGCGCAGTACTGACCCAGTACTGACTGCCGGTCTGGCAGTACTGACTCCCAGTACTGGGCCAGTGCTGGGCCAGTACTGGCTTGTAACGCTGTCCAGTACTGATTTTCGGAGCTTGTCCAGTACTGACTCAGTACTGACTATCAGTACTGGCACAGTACTGGCACACTACTGGCATATAAATAGCTCCTTATAGCAATAGAATATTGCGCGATATCCCATTTGATTCTAATTATGTTCTGTATTGTCCCAGGGATATCGTAGGAATAATCAGGGAGTTAAATGGGATATAATGTGAAGTTTTATTAAAATACATATTATTAACATACAATAATGTATATTAAAATCATTTTTAATTCTGTCAAGTACTATACAATTCACCGTATCCATACAGCCCGCGTACACAGTCGCGACTAACAAAAATTATACGTCCGAGATATCCACATTCGGATATCTCGCAGCAGCAAGGGTCAGCTCGACCATAGTGCAATAGAAGAGCGTCGCCCTGCAGTAACCATCTTGTTGATCACGGTAGCATTTGTGCCAAGTAAGTATGATTTTCGACGCCTCGACTCCTGTCTTGAACACTCGGCGCGCCGTTTCGACTGCGAGAGAGGCAAATCGTTGCGCGCCCTGGCGCACCACAGCCGAACTTTTGCCCAAGGCGGTAAGATTCAAATCTTCAAATTTTAAATCAAATCTTTTTGTGTCAAATATTTTATCCATGAATCGTGGTTTATCGTTCATACCATTATGATAGTTAGATATATGAATATACGAACTTATTTATTAAAGCTAGAATAAAAATTATTGTTCAACATAATACATAATAAATAATTTACGATATCAGAATTTGATTAATTATTATTTATAGTGATTAATAATGCGATGAAATTTCAATATTATTATTTCAAGCATTTTACGTAGCAGAGCACCGTAGATTATTGTTAAACTATTGTAAAAAAATCTAATATACTAGATGAAAAAAAATCAACATGAATTAATGTTTTTCTCCTTTTTTTACGAAAGCGACTATTAATCATTATCATTATTATGAAAAGTTTCAATAAACTGCGTTACTGAATAAAAAGGGCAATCTATCCGGGCCTTATTCTTACCTGATCAGGGTCGTAAATACGGCCTTTTATCAGATTGCCTTAATTAAAAATAAGGCTAGCCTATCCGGGCCGTATTTGGACCTGATCAGGGCCGTTATATACATTTTTAAATCAGGCAACCTTATCAGGGCCTGGTAGGAGCCTTTTTTCAAATAAGGCTAAAAAAGACATTTTCCGCACGGGTCTCTTATGTTGACGCGCGTTGATTTGATCTTTAGAAAGTGCGATTAAAAAATATTTTACCATAAATTATATATATATATATATATATA
>CAKNYM010053149.1:229641-271299 GCA_932195095.1 Andricus curvator | reverse complement strand
AAAAAAAAATCTTGTCCACGATTTGATATTTTTCATCCTTCGAAAACATTCTAGTAGCATTTTTAAGAATTTCTTTAACAAATAAGAATTTTTATTTACCACCGAACTGGTACTGATTCGGTCTTCAGACCAACGTTCTGCCAGTACTGGCAGGATTCCGGAGGTCAGTACTGGCTGTCAGTACTGAATCAGTACTCTGCCGGTGGTGAATTCCGGCATACTACGGACATTTCTACTAGGGATAGTAGACGAACGTCATCTTCAGAATGGACGGCGCAGAGTGGGCCAAATCGGGAATTTACTATTCAAAATCACCTATAGCCTACAATCCTCAACCGATTTTCAATTTTCTTCTTTAGAAGTGATCAGCGATAGTTGCACAAAAGCGCCTATGGATTAGATTTACTAATTTTTGTCATTTTCTATGTTTTATATAAATAAACAACGAGCGAAAATGAGACATTTGTTAATTATTATTTTTTATCTTCAAATCAATAACTTAATTAATCCCATTCTCGACAAAAATGAATGTCGAAGTATCCAAAGAATATAAATAATTTGCAGGATATCGAATCTAATTGTTATAAACAAATTATATTAACAGAATGTCAAAATGTTGGAAATTTTGCTTGCAAAGTATATTTGTAAGTTGAAATTGCTAGATTTTATCAACAGGATCACCTTTGGTCATGGAAATTTGTTGTATTGTATAATTTTTTCATTTTATAAACAAATTATGTAAACAAATGCATACAGTGAACTCTGATAAAGCGCCCCGGTGCGCTGGACCAAGACCCTCACTAAGCGCCCGCGCGCTTAGATCAGCCACGTTCCTAAGGCTTGGCGGGAAATATTTCTGATGCATTGGCGGATTATTTGAATATCGTCTCGCGCACGCGCATCTGATGGCACGCTCAAGGCGATTACCGAATTAAGAGAGAATTCAAAAAAGAGGCACTTAGCGAGAGAAGGCGCTTTGTGAAAAAGGCGCTTTGTGATTGTCTACTGTATGTTTCAAATAATTTTCAATTGAAAAGTCATAAATTCCACTCTCCGGTTAAACTATACAGGATATATGAAAGAAAAAATACAAGGAATAAAAACTGTTCAGACGAAAAAGATCTACACATTTTTACTAGCCAATTTTTTATGAGATTCATAGTTTTGGTTTTAATTCTGAAAAGTGTTATTAAAAATAACGAATTTAAATTGTTGAAAAAAATGACCTAAGAGATAAACTATTAAATATACCAATAAACCATCTAAACATTGATTTTAAATGAAAATATGGTTTTGATTTTAAAATATTGTAGTAAAAAAAATTTATCATTGCAAACCGTTAGAGAGCTTTCAAGAATAGACAATTTTCAGTGAGAAGTTCCTAGGACAAGAGCTTTTAACTGCAATTGTTTCAAGGTTGAACAGTTTAGAATTTTAATCGTTTTTGAATCACAGTTTGCTAAATTTCAAATTCAAATAATAAAAGAGGAAAAAATTACCAATTAATAATGAGAATTAGTTATTAGTTAAAATAACCGAACACTGAAGCATTTCAAACCATCACGGTGAGTTTCAAAGATTTTTAGTGGCTTGATTTAAAACAAAAAAATTATTGTTTATATGGATTATAATGTAAAATTACCAATTAATCATGACTGAAAACTAAACAACAAGATTGACATAGCTAGACTGGTTTTGGTACAATTGCATTTTTTAATAATTTTAAACTTCATAAAACATGATAAACAGACTAAGCGTCCAATGAAAAAACCAAAAAAACATTTGGATTCTCTTTGGACTTCTCTTCTAAATATCAAAATTGATCAACAATTAGTGAAATTCATTAGTATAATTCAAATCTATTCATATTTAACATTAATGAAATCATTGATCGATTCACATTTCTTTCAATATAATAGAATTCTTCTTCTATTTTTCTGTCCTGAAATTTTATTTTAAAGAAATTATTATAAAAAAACTGATAACTAATATAACCTCGAAGGTATTCGCAAATCACATTTTCAAAGTCATTTCGAAAAAATAGTTATCAAATTGCCAAAAATAGCAATTAATGGTAATCTTTTTAAATTTATTCATTATTATTATATTTTACATTTATAATTCAATAAGAATACAAAATTTATTTCATATATTATAATTTTAATGTAAATTATAGCGATTTTTAATTTTTACCATTCTAATATTCGAAGTGAATTAACTGTTAAATATTAAGATTAATCAACAATTAGTGAAATTTATTAAAAGAATTCAAATCTATTAATATTTAACATGAATGAAATCTTGGATCGATTAAAATTTCTTTCAATACGACACATTTTTCTTATACTGTTTTGTTCTAAAACTTTACTTGAAAAACAAAAAACAGAAAAAAAGTTTTGATTATTTTTCTGTTCTTTTTCAGAATAATACAAATATTTTTGTAAAAAAATGATGAAAGTGTGAGTCAAGGCGGTTTGAAACTTTTCGGAAAATCTTTCCAGTCCGAAATTTGAATATCATTCGGAGGAGATTCAAAACTTTGATATTGGCTCCCAAAAACCCAAAGAAATCCAGAAAATTAAAAATCTGTAAAAATGACGTTCATAACTAATTCTATTCCTGTTCTATTAAAACCACGTATACTTATGCTGATTACGAATGTGACCTCGAAAATATTCGCCAGCGAAATTTTGAAGGTTCGAAATTTGATTTAAAAAAAATTACGATTGTTGTGTTTTTTCAGAAAAATATAAACGTTTTTGTAAAAATTCATAAAAGTGATTTTAATTCCGTTGACAAATGAAAACGTTGAAATACGACAATTATTGAAAAAATAGGTTTGATTAAATTTGCATTTTTTGCCATCAGAGTAAACAATTACCACATTATTTGTCATAATTCTTATGATTTTTAAAACTCTCTGGGTTACACTAAAGATCGAAAGTTAGTTAATTTTGAGCGAATCAAAATCATCGATTAACTATGGGTTGAAAATGTTAAACTAAGGTTAAAGATTTTCTTGGACCGTCAATGTTCTGAAATTCAAATTTTTTTAATTACCAATTTTTTACAATTGTTGTGTTTCTTTCAGAAGAATACAAATATTTTTGTAAAAAATGTATAAAAGTGTGTATAAAGTGATTATAGTTCCATGTAAAAACGAAAACATTGAAATATGTCAGTTATTGAAAGAAGTGGTTTGATGATATTTGTAATTTTTGCCATCAGAGTAAGCAATCACCAATGTTCTGAAATTTGATTTTAAAGCAATTATAAAAATTTTTTTTCGGTTATTCTTGCGTTTTTTTAGAAAATTACAAATATTTCTGTAAAAAAATGATAAAAGTGTGTATAAAGTGATTATAATTACGTAGAAAACCCAAAAAGTTGAAATACGTCAGTTTTTGAAAAAAATGGTTTCATGATATTAGTATTTTTTGCCATCAAAATAAACAATCACCAAATTATTTGCCATAGAGTATACAATTTTAAAACCTATTTGGCTACGCTAAAGATAGAAAGCTAGTTAATTTTGAGAAAACCAGAATAATCAATTACCTATCGGTAAAATTAGAGTAATGTTAAGGACTTTCTTGGACCATCAATGTTTTTGCCATTTTACAGTCACTCATCAAATTGGTTTTCCTTTAGCTGTAAAAAAATACAGGAAAAAGAAATAGTGTAGGGTGAAAAGAGAGATAAAAATAGATACTGAAAGTAGTTATTAAAAAAAGGAGGGAGAAGGGCCAAAAAGTAGTGTACAGAGTACATTCTATACAAGGTAACAAAACTTTCCTTGAAACAAGGAACGCGTCCGTATGGCAACTATCGTTTCTGTGCTCAGAGAAAAACGTAATTGGTAGGCACCGAAGATGTGATTATTCGAGTAGAATTTCACGGAATGGAACTAAATGGGTTTGAGGAACAAACAATTTGCGGGCAAGAGCGCAGCTGATTGCTCATAAAGAACTGCACAAGTACAATGTATCGAAGGATGTTTGCTCTCAGCTTGATCCATCAAACTTATCACGACATTTGACCTTCGGTTACAAAATTATAAACATTTTTTTTATTGTCTCACGCAATTTGTAAATCTAAATTTTGAATTAATTAGGACATTGAGGTTTGAGAACGTTGTAAATTATTTAGAGAAGTTCCTCTAATTATAACGACTAAATTCCAGTGAATTCAATGTAAATGATACAATTCTTTTTTAATTCAAATACAATTCTTTAAAATTAGCAGATTTTTTCTCATTAACATAATGTGATTCACCGGGTAAGACATAATCCAAAACTCTACCTTAGATATTTTTTAAATATTTACTTAGGACCAAACACGCGCGCTACATGCTCAATTATTTCTTGGTCTAAGGCAGTTTTTAAATTAACAAATAAAATACCGCTGTGAAGTACTATGAATGTATTCACTATGGGTGTATTTACTTGTGCTCATTTTGTAAGCATTTTGCTTCTTCCTAGAGGGAAGTTTTTCTCTAACAAAAGAAAAAAAATGATACTTTCAATATTTTTCAAGCTTATGTTTCCGTTTTACCGAAAATCTTATTTTCAGAAAGGCTGTGTCTAGACGTCTCGAAAAATTAGGGTAGTTGGAAAAGGGGATGGAACAGTCATCCCGAAAATTCGGAACGACGAGACACTTCGTTTCGGAAAATCAGAGCTCATCAACATGTCAATAGATGTGTTCTGTTCCAATGAACAACTGTTGAACTTACAGTAGTGTTATATTCCAAATTAAAGAAAAGTTTTCTTCATATAAAAATGTAACTTTTTTTTAAACTCTTTAAGTCGCTATTGAGTTATCAAGAATGGTAATCGAAAGTTCTGCAATAGGTGAATTTACGCATCTCAAAGACGCGAACAATTACATCAAATACAATACTCTTACATTCCCAATTCAAAAAAATCTTCTCAAAACAAAGTAAATAATTTTCTTAAGAAATTTTAAAACGATATTGGTAGGTTATGGTAGGTCATGAAATGTTCTTCAATCGGGCAATCGATGCGCGTCCAAGACGCGAACAAATATATCATTTGCATGACTGTTGTATTCCCAATATTAAAAAAGTTTTTCTCATATGAACAGAATACACAATTTTTTTTAAACTTCTTAAATCGGGACTGTTGGGTCATAAGAGGTTCAACAATAGGTCAATCAAGGCGCCTTAAAGATACGAATAAATAGAATGGATATCGTACTGTTGTATTTTTAATGTCAAAAAAGTTTTTCTCATGTAAACAAGGTGAATTTTTTTTTAATCTGTAAACCAAATAAAAACTACATCTAAATGGCCGAACTATCTCAAAATTCTATCAGAACTGGATATCAGCGGAGCTACAATTCTTCTAAATTTCATGATCATAGCTCTTTGCGTTTTCGAGGTATGGTGAACAGAAAAAAATTCCATACAAACACACACACACATAGACATTTGAAAAAATTGTATTTTCGAGCTCCTGGGGTCAAATAACATCAAAATATTCCAGCAAAGTAGATTTGAAAATTTGGGTCATTACAAACTTCCCTCTATGAGAAAGCAAATAACATTATTATAAAAATTGCGTATACCATAGTATCTAAATATCATGTGAAATAATGGAAAAGAAAAGCAAGAACAATATTTTTGATAATTGATGAAAATTTATATCGTAACTTCAAAAATTCAAATTTCAAACAAAAATACTAATATCACCTCTTACTGTTTAAATATTGTAAATGTTCTTTCAAGTATAATTATTTTTGAATAACAATACAAATTTTAGAAGAAAACACTAACCTAACACAGTACAACAAAACACTGTTTAGGATTTTGAATCTCCTTTTAAATCTGTAATGCTTTTTTGTTTAAAATAATTAGTGTCCGGTGAAAATTGTTAACTAATCTAAAATTGTTCAAAATTGTAAAACTTCTTTGAAAATTTAAACCCATTTCCAATTACAAACGCGAAAATAACGCAAAATTATTAAAAATTTGTTGGGTTGAAAATTTAATTTTCAACTGAAAATTCAATTTTTTTTAGTTGAAAATATGAACTACTTACTTGACAATGAAACAACTTTGTTGAAAATTCATTTTTCTGATTAAAGATTCTTTATTTCAAGTTTGGTTCGAAATTTAAATATTTTGTTAAAAATTTGTTTGTTTTGACTAAAATTAATTTTTTTCTGTTGCAAATGTAGCTGTTGAAAACTCTGCTTTTTTAAATTGAACTACTTTTGTAAAAAATTGAACAATTTGGTTAAACATTTTGTTTTTTTGTTTGTTAAGAATTAATTTTTTTAACAGGAAAATTAACTACCCTAGTGGAAAAATCTTCTGGCAGTCTGATCTCTGATCTGGCCCAGATCTGGCGTCATCTAGACCGTCTATTCATGACAGTCTAGTCCTGCCCAGATCTGGGACTGGTCAGCAATCCATAACACAAAAATTTCTAAGTGTCAATCAGCCAATTTTTTTTAACATTTTCAAAAAATTGCCAGAATGTCTAAAATTATACAAAATAAGAAATAAGCACTATTCAAAATCAATTTTTTTTCTTATTGTCTTGACAGTCTAGTCTGGCTCAAATCTGGGACTGGTCCGCAATCCATAACACAAAAATTTCTAAGTGTCAATCAGCAACATTTTTTAAAACATTTTCGAAAAGTTGCCAGGATGTCTAAAATTATACAAAATAAGAAATAAACACTATTCAAAACCATTTTTTTTTCTTATTGTCGTGACAGTCTAGTCTGGCCCAGATCTAGGACTGTTCCGCAATCCATACCATAAAAATTTCTAAGTGTCAATCAGCCAATTTTTTTAACATTTTGGAAAAATTGTCAGGATGTCTGAAATTATACAAAATAAGAAATAAACACTATTCAAAATCAATTTTTTTGTCTTATTGTCTTGACAGGCTAGTCTGGCCCAGATCTGGGACTGTTCCGCAATCCATACCATAAAAATTTCTAAGTATCAATCAGCCAAATTTTTTGAAACGTTTTCGAAAAATTGCCAGGTTGTCTAAAATTATACAAAATAAGAAATAAGCACTATTAAAAATCAATTTTTTTTTCTTATTGTCTTGACAGTCTAGTCTGGCCCAGATCTGGGACAAGTCCACAATCCATACCATACAAATTTCTAAGTGTCAATCAGACGATTTTTTTTAACATTTTCGAAAAATTGTCAGGATGTCTAAAATTATACAAAATAAGAAATAAACACTATTCAGAATCAATTTTTTTTCTTATTGTCTTGACAGTCTAGTCTGGCCCAGACCTGGGAATGGTTCGCAATCCATACCATAAAAATTTCTAAGTGTCAATCAGCCAAATTTTTTAAAACCTTTCCGAAAAATTGCCAGGATGTCTAAAATTATACAAAATAATAATGGATTATACAAAATTAACACAATTAATTCAAAATCAATGTTTTTTTCTTATCGTCCTGACAGTCTAGTCTTGCCCAGATCTGGGACTCGTCAGCAATTCATAACATAAAAATTTCTTACAAATTTTCTCACTATTTTCGGAAAATGTGTAGGGTATCTAAACTTACACAAAAAACAAAACTAACACTATTTAATTAAATTCCTGTTTTTAGTTACATCAATTTTAATGCACCTCATTAACAGAGGAAATACTTAAAAAAATTTCATGAATATTATTTTTATTGACATGAGGCCTTTATTGAATAAGCATTTTTTGTCGCGACCCCAGAAATAAGTGTTTTCTTTGATATACTAATTGTAATTAGTGTTAATAATTACTACTCTTTAATGTACCACTTAAAAAATGGCGGGCAATGAGCTTTTCACGACGCTTGCGCACTATCTACTCCAACATAACCTAGCATAAACTAGTATTATTATTATTATTATTATTATTATTATTATTATTATACCATTAAGCCATTTCCCTTTCGGGGTAGGCGTGACTTGCTCGGTTGGAGAATAGTAGTGTGCATGTGGGTATATAGGTATAAGGTAGGTAGGAATATAGGTATGAGGTGGATAGGCATATAAGTGTTAGGCATATATATTTTAGATTGATCTGGAATTCTCGTGTTATTTATTTAAATGACACGTTTACTCCGCAACACTGCTCCGACCCAGGTTGCTGATCAATCTCTCTAGCGATCACCCCAAGTGAAGAGCCTCACAAAATTGTTATGTATGGTTCTCCACTTGGGCCCATTAGTATCCAAGATCTTTGTTTCAGGCGTCATTCATTCTACTGTGACTCTGTTTACAAACTATTTGTCGCCACACTTTTCTGTCCTGGCATACTACTCTAGCTTCCTTCACGTCCATGCATTTTTTCATGCAAGCTCTTGTGTTCCTATGGCTTCTTATATCTCTGCGGATTAATGTCTCATTTACAGATTCTAACCATTCTTTCGGCGGTCTACCTCTGGCCATTCTGCTATTTACTTTACCTTTATACACTTGTTTGGTCAGTCGTTCATCTTTCATTCTTTCAAGATGTCCGAACCATCTTAACTGATTTCTTTCCCATGTGTCAACTATTGTCTCTTTTGCACCACATTCTTTGATGATGGTCTCGTTTCGGACTTTGTCCATCAGTGTTTTCCCGCATATTATGCGCAGAGGTTTCATGCCGATCGCGTTAATTGTACTCCTGTCCTTTTCTTGACAGGTCCATGTCTCGCTACCGTATAGTACAGTCGGTACGAATATAGAATTGTGGATGGCCATTTTAGCTTTTTTTGATATGTTTTTATTTGTTAGGATGGACCCTGCTCTACCGATAACCTGCTTACCCTTATTTATGCGCCTATCTAACTCCCCATCTATTTTTCCGTCGCTAGTGAATAGACTACCTAGATATACGTACTTGTCAACTTGTTCTAATCTCTCATCATTTAGGACAATGTTGCACATTGTTTTCTCACTCTTTCCCTCAAACACCATGATTTTTGTTTTATTTACGTTAATTTTGAGTCCCATGTCCTTCATGCTTGTATGAAGTTTATTCAACATTCTTTGCAAGTCCTCGACTGATTCTGCCATAACAATCTTGTCATCTGCGAAAGCTAACCCACGTACCTTAACTGTTTGGAGATCTACACCTTCTTCGTCGAAGAGTGCAGTTCTTAGACACTTATCCATGAATATGATAAATAACCACGAGGACATAACGCATCCTTGTTTCACGCCTTGCGTAATATCGAACCAGTCACTCAGTTTCCCGTTTACCCTTACGCTCGCTTTACTACCTGTATATATTGTTTTTATTGCTTGCAGGAGCCCTCCATTTACTCCGTATTCTTTAAGAACTTCCCAAAGTTTACTTCTATTTACCGTGTCAAATGCTTTTTCTAGGTCAATAAATGCACAGAAAACTTTCTTTCCTACTCTCAAGCTTTTTTCTGTGATCTGTCTTAGGCTAAATATCTGATCTGTACATGATCTTCCTGGCATAAATCCACTTTGGACTTCCCATATTTTTTCTTCTGTGATTTCCATTACCCTACGAATAAGTATTTTTGAGTATATTTTACTTACGGTACTTAGTAGGCTGATACCTCTGTAATTACTGCAGTTGTTTTTATCTCCCTTTCTTTTGTATATTGGTACGATAATCGCTTTTTTCCAATCGTCTGGGACTTTCCCCGTCTCGATACATAAATTTATTAATTCGCACAACCTGTGAGGTATGTACTCGCCACCGTATTTGAGCATTTCAGCACTAATACTGTCTATGCCAGCAGCCTTACCGTTTTTCAAGTTCTTAATTATGTCTCGGACCTCAGTGACACAGACTTTTTCAATTGGGTTTTCTAATGCATTATGTTCTATGTCGCAGTTTTGTTGTCCTATATCTTCACCTCCTAATAGTTCTTTAAAAGAGTCTTTTAAAGCGTCTACTATCCCGTCTATATCATATAGCATTTCACCTTTGCTGTTTCTCATGCTAGCAATCTCTGTACTTTTACTTTCCTTCAACTGTTTATATAGTAGTTTCATTATTCCTCCAAAGCCGTTTTGTATTTTGTTCTCTTCTTCTGTTCTGATTTTTTCTTTACTCTCCTTGACTAGTCGTTTCATTTTCCTCTTTTTGTCTTTGTAATCATTTTTGAGTCTATTTCTCTCCTCATCGCTAAGACCTGTCATGTTTAATGTTCTCTTGTGCGCTTTTTTCTTTTCTCGCTGGGCTGCTTGAATTTCATCATTCCACCATGCATCACCAGACTTTCTTCCTACCACTGTCGTACCACACACTTCAATTGCAGTTTTAACAATGGTATCCCGTAATAAAGCCCACGCGCCCTCTATATCTTTATTGCTCGTAAGCGCTTCCCAAGTTGCCCTACCAATGCGTTCGCTTAACTTATTTTGAAACTCTATTCGCACTTCCGGTTTCTGTAAATTTTCAATCTTTATTCGAGTTTGTTTCATTTTTTCTGTTCTCTTTCTTTTCCATCCGCGGCCTAAGTTTATTTTAGAGATTAAAAGATAATGATCAGTATTGCATTCGGAACCCCTCATGACTCCTGTATCTTTGACTAGTTCTCTTAGTCTTTCATCCGCAATAACGAAGTCAATTACACTGCGGTTATTTCCTTTACACCAAGTGTACGTGTGGATCATTTTATGTCGAAACCAAGTATTGGTAATAAATAGGCCCTTTTCTAAGCATAAGCTAACTAATTTTTCCCCGTTATAATTTTTTCTTGGATCCCCAAATTTACCTAGTACCCTTTCTGTATCTGTATCCTGACGTTGAACGCCGACCCATCCGTTCATATCTCCTAGCAGAATTATTCTTTCACCTTGATCGCAAGTACTTATTGTGTCATTTAAAGTGTCCCAGAAAGCGTCTTTGACTTCTCGCGGCTCACTGTCAACTGGGGCGTAGCACGCTATGATAAATAACCTTCTGATTCCTACCTTCATTCTAGCCCACAACAATCTGGGAGATACAAAATCATGATCTTTGAGATGCTGTCTTGCTTTTTCATTCATAATTAAACCGACCCCTTGACTAGGATTTGATTCACTACCTACTCCTGACCATATTTCAAAACCGCCTTTCAACACCCCATTTTCTATGTTTCTACTTTCGCAACCCTTTTTCTTCGTCTCAGGTACACATAAAATATCTAGTTTCCTTGCATGCATAGTTTCTCGTAGTTCTCTTATTTTAAGGTCATTCACTCCTCTAGCATTCCAGACACCCAGTCTCCATTCATCGCCTGAAACTCGACCTTTACGTTTACCGTGTGTATGCATTTCGTCAATCCAAGTTTCAGTCCATTCCGAGGCTACTTTATTGTTTGTATTATTCATGTTTAGATTGTACACCCAGCTATCACCTTTATGCGCGAAATTTGTTTTGCGAGCCGAAATCATGTCCAAGTTAAGTGATTATTCGTCGTACGGTGGATAGTCTATCTGTAACGTCAGTCCCACCAATACTTCTGTTACTGTGAGTGGGGGGGGGAGGTGAGGATAGAGAAAGGAAACCGAGAGTCTCAATTGGTTGGTGATTTATGCTGAGAAGGTTACCAGCCTTCAGCAGCGTTGTATTTGATAGGAGTTAATATGTACCCAAAGCCGAATCCTGGCCTACCTCTAAAACATGAGCCAATAAGTCTTTTTTTTTTTTTTTTTTTTTTTTTTTTTTTTTTTTTTTTTTTTTTAGCGTAATTTAATTTATGACATATAAAGAGTGTACCCCCCCCCCCTCCCCCGCAACACAAAGAATAGTTCAATTTTAAAAATTCATAATCTTAGAATTTATTTATTTTCAAAAAGTAAAAGTTATGAACTTATCCTGCTGTTTAACTGGGATTCGGCCTTTTGTCTTCAAAGAATTTCTTCATTTTTTGAGTGGTGATTTGGCAAAAGAGTTGGATTAAATAACGTATTTTCGATAAAGAAATGGCTGAAAAATAATCGTGCAGAAATAGACCGGTTAACTGGGCTTTAGGATTTTATTTTGAAAGAGAGAAAATCGACCTGTAAAATAGAAAGTTATAAACAGTCAATATAAACGCAAGGCGTAAAGTTGAATGGAAGTTGAGTGCCTCTTACAAAATATTTATTGATTATGAAAGAGGTAAGTAAAATCCCATTTCATCTAATAGAGAATAATATATAATGAAAGGTCTAAAAGGTTAAGGTGCTTCAATTTTTTGTAGATGACTATAAATGTATCATTGAAATTATTATTTCACGCACATTAACGAGCCAAAATAAGTATCATATAATAGTCAGTTTATTTCCTTATCAGATTAATCGTTAGTAAGATATCGTTGTTTTATACTTCCAGCTGCTTTTGTGAAGTGTTGTAATTGTCATGTTATGTTTCACAACGTAACCTACAAATATGTGTGTATATATATATATATATATATATATATATAATATTTGCATATATATTTGTATATAAAGTGCAATAAAAGGAAATAATAATTGTTTACAAATACGCGAAATTGCTTGCCATAAAGTTTGCTCAGTGACTTCCATTAGGAATCGCTCACATAATGCGTATCGTCAATTTGACAATTACAATTGAAATGAACTTTTAATTGCCAATTAGAATAATTTTAATTGGAAGTTAAATTTCAATTTTTAATTAAAATCATTTTAAGTAGAAACTAAATCTTAATTCTCAATTAGAAAAATTTTAATTAGAAATTAACTTTTAATTATCAATTAGAAAAATGTTTATCAGGAATTAAATTTTAATTCTCAATTAGAAAAATTTTAATTAGAAATTAAATTTCAATTCCTAATTTAAAAAACTAGCAACACACTAGCCGCTGAATAGCGGCAGACCAGCGGCTGGCTAGACGGTCTAGCCACAAACTTTGCAAAAGTTTTACAGGTCTGGCTAGCCCCAGACTAGACCGTCTGATCTGCGCCAGATTAGAGTCTAGACGGTCTAGTCTGGGACTGGCCAACGCCAGAAGATTTTTCCACTCGGGTATTATTAACTATTTCATGTTTAGCTAAAATTGAGTCTTCTTCATCTGAAAATTCAAGGTTGAAAAATAGAACTACTTTGTTAAAATTAATTTTTCTGGTTGAAGTTTCTTGATTCTAGTTGAAAATGGTTTGGTTAAAAACTTAACTATTTCGTTCAAAATTCCTTTTTTTTTTTGGTTGAAAATTCAACTATTTGGTAGAAAATTTGATTACGTTGTTAAAAATGCATTATTTTGTTGGAGGTGCGTAATTTTAATTGAAAATTCATCTATTTGGTCAAAAGTTTATCTATTTTGTTAAAAAGTAATCGTTTTTGTTTGAAGATCCGGTTTATTTAGTTTAGATATATTAATCCCCTATAATTGTATGTAATCCAGAGTAATTCTATACAGTCCGGAGTAATCTGAGGTGATGCAGAGTAATCGTGTATATAGAGGTAATCCAGGGTAATCCTTTTAGATTACGCTTCCTTTTGATCTAAATAAAAAAAAACTTAGTCGGTTTTTAGATCCCGGAAGTAATTAATGATTTTTTTCAAACTTTTTTTATACTTTGAGAAAGAGTTTAGGGTATTGACACCTTTGGGGTGTTATGTGATTCGAAAAGAAAAGGAGAGCATCGAGCGCGTGGGAAACGTCAAAGAAACGCCAGTCACGTTCTTCGCGGCGCATCGCGAGAATAAAAAAAATTATTTCTAAATGAACAAAAACGAACTTCCTCACTACGTGACGTGTCGTAAGTGGATATAGGAAAAGCACATACGCATACGTGTAAAATTGTGTGCGTATTGCGCACCGCAATTCGACCACAACCAATCCCATTTCGTACACAGGATGCTCAATTTTTTTTCGAGTCCTCAACTTCTGTCTGGATATCACGTGCCTAGAGCGGAAACGGGTCATTGTAAGAAAATTATTTACATTCTAGCAAAATATCCTATACTGATTCAATTCAGTCAAACTCGAAGCCTAATTCAATCTGTTTCAATACTTGCAATAACCTGTAATTGATTCTTCAAATACGCTTCTTGCCAATTCTATTTTTTTTGCAGTAAGTCAAGTACATCCTTCTCACAATTTTATTTCAAGCTGATCCTTTAAGTATGGGCGTGCGGTCTTCCAGACGGTCTTCCTTTCGTCTGATATGTGGGTTCCTCTTCACACTGGTGTACAATATTGTTAATAATTAAAGTTGATACAATTGATTAATTTCTTATTTTTTCAATTTCCCTTCATATACTTGTATAAATTTTATAACAAAAACTGGTTTACTTATTTAATTAGATATGAATATATGCAGTGGTCTGTTAGACCTCAAGTCTATGTATCTCATCGTCCCGAAATTCAGGATAATTATTTCAGTAATTATTAAGTCAAATATTTTTTTTTTTCAAGACAAATAATTTTTAGAATTTTTGCTAGTTTTCTCGTAATCCCCTTTTCCAGCTCCACCAATTTTTCGAGACGACTGGATGCACCCCTAAATTTAAGAAGTATTGTTTTTGAAATTTTATAATTAAAAAATAAATAAATAAGAGCAGCGAAAGATTTCGTTTTCGTTTTCGTCGATTTTATCGGTTTCACTCGTTTTTGAGTTAACGATGTTCTTCCAAAACAGGGCAGTGCTATTTTCTTGAATTTGTGAAGGTGGAGAAAATTAAGTTTATGATTTTTTAAAAGGAGATTATTCAATATTCATTTGACATGTAATTGTCTAAGGCTTCTCGTTCGATCACCGAAGTTAAGCAGCGCTTGACTCGGTTCAAGTCAGGATGGGGTCCATCGTACCAGTTAGAGTGTATTTATTAAATTTCAATAAGCTGCATTCACTCTCGAAATAATAAAAATCTTTTAAATAATTAGATCCTTATTTATTCATGAGGCAGTTTGATAAACTTTTTGTACAAAAAAGAAATTGGTACATTTTTTGAAAAAAAAACAATTTTACAATTTGTATATATTAAAAATATTTTTATTTTTTTATATTTGCCTTATATTTTTTTAATTTTTTTTTACACTTCTACCTGACAATTATATTTATAGTTATAGTTGTTGTTATACTTATAGTTGAAAATTTAACTGTTGGGGTAGAAAACTAACTTTTTTGAATATTCATTTTTTTGTTGAAAATTAATTTCTTTATTAAAATTGAACTATTCTAGTTGAAGATTCATAACTTCGGTTACAGACTCGTCTCTTTGGTTGAGAGTTAAAGAATTTAGAAGAACTTTTTCCCCCTTTCTGGCTGAAAAATCTGTATTAGTTGAAAATTGATATTTTTGGTTGGGAAATTCATATCTTCGATTCAAAATTTGATTATACATGTTGCAAAATCTTTTTTATCTTGAAAATTAACTTCTTTTGCTGAAAACTTAACTTTTCCATTTTTAATTGGACATTGCTCTTTTTCAGTTAAAAATTCAACTATTTGCTTGAAAATTCGTTTTTTTTTTGTAGAAAATTGATCTTAAAGCTTGCAAATTCGTCTTTTTGGTTTGAAAATTTATCTCTTTTCATAGAAATCACATCTGCTTCGATTGAAACATCAACTATTATATTTTTTGATGAGTATTCATCTTTGTAAGTTGAAAAGTAAACAATTTAGATCAAAACTCAACTATATTGTTAAAAATTTAATTATTTTGTTAAAAATACAACTCTTTGTTTAAAAATTTAACTATTTTGTTGAAAATTCGTTTCTTTGAGAAATGTAACAGTCTTCTCAAAAATTCGTCTAGTTGGCTTGAAAATTGAACTATTTACTGAAAAATAAAACTTTTTTTGTTGAGATTTAATCTTTTTTCATTGAAATGTCGACCAGTTGGTTAGATATTAATTTTTCTTGGTTGAAAATTCAACTATTTGGTTAAAAGTTCTACTACTTTTTTCAAAAGGATCAAAATTCAAGAATTTGTTTACAAACTCAAATATTCTGTTCAAAATTATTTATTTTGTTGAAAATTCAACTATTTATTTGAAAATTTACTTTTCGGTTGTAAATCCATATTTTTGTGTGTGAAAATACTTTTCTGTATGTACATGATTTTGTGGGTACAGAGGTCAAGTACTTGGTTAAAATTTCAACTATTTTGTTCAAAATCTAATTATTCTTTTGAAAATTTAACTATTTGTTTGAAATTGTAATTTTTGGTTGAAATTCACATTTTTGGATTAAAAATTCATCTGTTTTCTAGACAATTCACTAATCTGATTTAAAAAATCATCAATTTGGTTGAAAAATTTTCTTTCTCTCTTGAGTGAAAAATTTTTCCTAGTTGATCATTCAACTTTTTTATTAAAATTTCGTCTTTCTAGTTGAATTCAACTATTTTTTATTAAAAATGAAAATCATTTTTGGTGGAAATATCATTTATTGTTCAGAATTCATCTTTTTAGTTAAATTCGATAGTTTCTTTTTACAATTAAAATCTTTTTTTAGTTGAAATATCAATTTTAATATTTTTCATTGACATTTAATCTTTTTCTATTGAAAATTCAACTACTTGGTTGAAAGTTGAACTTCTTTGTTGAAGATTCTTTTTTTCTTGTAGAGAATTCATCAATTTTCTTGAAAATTTAATTATTTCGTTAAAAATTCAAATATTTTGTTAAAAATCTGACTGTTTTGTTGAACATTCGTCTTTTTGGATTGAAAATTCAACTATCTTCCATAAAATTCGGCTTGTCGGATTTAAATTTCAACTATTTGGTTGTAAAATTTAACTTTTTTTTCAGAAAGTCATATTTTTTGTTCGAAAATTCAACTTCTTATTTGAAAATTTGTCTTTTTTGTTTGTAAAAAAGTTCTTGTTTGAAAATTCAACTGTATTCTAAAAAAATCGTCTTTTTGGTCTGAAGATTCGACTACTTGGTTAAAAATACAATTATTTGTACTACATTTTTTGTTCCTTCGTTGAAAATTTGATCTATTTGGATCGAAAATCAAAATCTTTTTGGGTTGCAATATCAACTATCACATTTATCGTTGCGAATTAATCTTTTGGAATAAACTTGACTGTTTTTTTTTTAAATTAAAATCTTTTTTTATTTGGAATATCAACTAATACATTTTTTATTGAGAATTAATCTTTTTTTATTTAAAATTGAACTACTTGATTAAAAGTTGAAGTTTCATCTTAAGAGTTATTTCTGTTTTGAAGATTTATCACTGTATTATTGAACATTCGTCTTTTTCATAGAAAATTTGTCCTTCTTGATTGAAAGTTCAACTGTTTTCTAAAAAATTGGTTTGGAAAATATTGTTCGTTGAATATTAGTGGTCAGGAAAAAGTCAGGGAATCTTGAAAATTAAGTTTTTTGGCCACCCTGAATTAGATTCTATTTAGCATGGAATCTTCGGATGACAGAAAATTACAAAATATTATATAAAAATCGATTTTACAATTGGTACCGTGAAGATATTGTAGAACTTTGATCAGAATGGAAGCATTCTACAAATTTGTGGACGATTGAACAATATTGTAAGGTTCCAGTTCAATGGAGAAGAGTGACAATTTCTGCACAATGAATAAAATACATTAAGATCACCTTGCAAAAAATTAATAAGAATACAAAATATTGTGACCGCACATCTTTTTTTAATGAAGCAAAGAATAGACAATACGCAGTTTACAAAAAGAGCGAAAGTCTTTCTATAGTTGTTTTTTTTTTACTTGTGGAAAGGGGAAGTGAGTATTTCCCACGGCAATGCCCGTCGCACACGGTGATTCGCAAAGCTGTGCATCGTCGACTAGACAGGCGACAAGCAATTAGAAATTCGATGACCGATGAAAAACGGTGGTTTAGTTGAGGAGAAACAGGAGATGATGTTATGGCTAGCAGAACATGATCGCTGACGAGATCATTACCTTTTCCACAGTTCGTAGAGCCGATTGACTCGCTCCATTCACTTGGCAAATCCAAGATCTGTCCCACTCTTCAAATCAAAATAACACACGTAAAAAAAGGTGAAATGTAATTTTAAGAAAGGTCAGTACTCCAAGTTTCCCCGGCAACGGCTGGAGTAAGACCAGAAAAAATACTAGTTCTGTCCGAAAAGTATCCGACCTTCTGATGTGCCTGAAGCATGAGTTAATTCTGTTCGATGGGGATGGTATCCCCTTCAAAGTACTCTCCTTTAGAAGCCAGAACCTTCTATCAGCGATCCTCTCACTTTCGGAAACACTCCTTAAAGTCACCTTTTGGAATAGCTAATAGCTGATATGTCGCATTCTGGTTTTGTTTCCTCCAGGTCTTGAAATCGTTTTCCTCTAAGATGATACTTCAATTTGAGAATCAGCCAGAAATCACAGGGATCCAGGTCAGAACTGTATGGAGGCTGCAGAAGTTATGTAAGGTTGTGTTTCACCAGAAATTACTATATGAGTGCAGTTCCACCGACCAAGCTTCGGCGGCGTGGCGTCGCTTATACGTGAGTGGCGCGGCGTATTCAGTGGCTTATAGGTGGAAGGGATACATAGGTTGGAAGGAGAAGGCGAATATCACTCTCGGCCACCTCGCTTACTCCTGTGTATCCCCTCCACCTCCATGGCGCCAGATAGGCCGCGCCACTCACGTATAAGCGACGCCACGCCGCCGAAGCTTGGTCCGTGAAACTGCACTCTCTAAGGGGCCGTACTTAAATTATGTAACGGATTATAGGCCCTCTCCAATACCCCCTTCCCCCTGAAACGAAACGTAAAAAAATTTTCCCCCCCCCCCCCCGCACTGTACGTAATTTATGGTTTCGAAAAAGAATAAGATATGGGACTTGAAATATACGTTGACCAATTTTTCATTTCCATTAAATTTTAAAATTTATTTATTTATTGTAGAAAAAAAAATTCTTCTATAAAGATAACTTGTTAACAAAATACTTGAATTTTTAACAAAATAATTAAATTTTCAACAAAATAATTGAAGTTTCCACCTAAAAAGGTGATTTCTCAACACAAAAGTGTAATAGTTAATATTTCAACCAAAAAAAAATCAAATTTCATCCAAAAAAATGAACTTCAAAACAAAAAAGACGACATTTAAACAAATAAATGTTTTTCAGTCATGGAAGAAAAAAAATTTCATCTAAATTGTTGAACCTTCAAGCCAAAAGATGAATTCTCTGTACAAAAATTGATTTTCAACAAGAAAATATGAATCTTCAAAAAAAAATAATTTTTAACAAAATAGTTAAATTTCCGACGACAAAGTAGTTGAACTTTTATCCGCGCAGTTGATTACTTAACAAAGTGGTTCATCCCAAATTTTTAAACAAAACAGCTGAATCCTCTTGCAAAGAAGATTAATTTTCCACAAAACAGTTGCATTCTTATTCAAGAAAGATAAAATTTTCATCCAAAGAAGATTTTATTGACTTTTCAATATCAAAATATCAGCTTTAAACAAGAAGTAAATTTTCTGCGAAAATAGTTGAATTTTAAACCCAACAAGAATTTTCAACAAAACAGGTGAATTTTCTACCAAAAAGCATGACTTTTTAACAAAGTTGTGTAATTTTCAATCAAACAGTTGAATTTGTATCCAAGAAAGATGAAATTTCTAATAAAATAGATGAATTTTCAAATTAAAAGGCAAATTTTCTAAAAAATAGTTGAATTTTTACCCAAAAAAGATTTCAGTAGAATTTTCAACACTAAGATATGAATTTCAAACAAAAATTGAATTTTCTACGAGAAAAGTTGAATTTTCAACCCGAAAAGACGAATTTTTAACAAAAACTTTAATTTTAAACCAAAAAGGATGACTTTTTTACAAAATTATTGAATTTTCAACCAAACAATTGCATTTTTCTCCAAGAAAGATGCAATTTCTACTAGAATAGATGAATTTCAAATTAAAAAGTCAAATTTGAAAAAATAGTTGAATTTTCAGCCAAAAAAAGATTTCAGTTGATTTTTCAACACTATGAAATTAATTTTACACAAAAAGTAAGTTTTCTACGAAAATAGTTGAATTTTCAACCTTAAAAGACGAGTTTTTAATAAATCAGTTGCATTTTTATCCAAGAAAGATGCAACTTCTACTAAAATAAATAAATTTTTAAATTATAAAGACAAATTTTCAAAAAAATAGTCAATTTTCATACAAAGAAGATTTCAGTTGAATTTTCAACAAAAAGTAAATTTAATACGAGAATGAAATAAATAAATGTGTAAATTTTCTACGAAAATAGTTGAATTTTCAACCCAAAAAGACGAATTTTCAATAGAACACTCAGATTTTTATCCAAGAAAGATGCAATTTCTACTAAAATAAATTAATTTTTAAATTATAAAGACAAATTTTCACAAAAATGGTTAAATTTTCATACAAAGAAGATTTCAGTTGAATTTTCAACACTAAGATATGCATTTTAAACAAAAAGTAAATTTTATACGAGAATAGTTGAATTTTCAACCCTCCAAGGCGAATTTTCAACAAAACAGTTGAATCTTGAACCAAAAAGGATTACTTTTTAACAAAATTGTTGAATTTTCAAACAAATAATAAAAGTTACAACTAAAAAGATAATCCTCAAGAGGAAGCAACTGCAAAAAAATATAAGGCAAAAAATGACTAATAAGAATATTATATTAATTAATATTCAAATACGAGAATATTAAACTTGTATAATTTTTAACCTAGAATCTTTTATAAACGGAATAAAACAATTAAAGATTTATTCTTCTTGACAGTTATTTAAAGTTATAGAAATTCCCTGACTTTTACAAGATTTACTTTGTTAATTCTCTGACTTTTCGGTGACCAGTAAAATTCCTTGACTTTTTTTTTAAATTGTTGTTGGTTATGTTCGTTTGTAACTCACCAGGTTTCTTTGGCGTGTAAAGTTAAATTCATATTATATTTATGTACAATTACAGCGAGTTATTTGTTCCATTTGCGAATTTCCAAAAATTACGTAAAAAAAAAACACTACCCGAATCGGATAGTGTCACGCCTACCCTGAAAGGGAAATGGCTTAATGGTATACTTAATTACGTAGATGAATGAAGGATCCCCCCCCTTCTGTAATTAATCCTAACAAAATATCTCGACCCCTCCCTCTCCCTTGAGCTGTTACGTAATTTAAGTACGGTCCCTAAGCTTCGATGCATGGACAGGTGCGTTGTTATGGTAAAGGACCTAGTCGCTACTGACCCAAACTCATCCTCAAATCCTGGACCAAAATTTTGCAAAACAGTAGATTTTGGAATCCCGTAGCCTTCCTCCATCTCTCTCACTGTTCAACGACGATTTCCATTAATTAATACTCGTGCTCGTTCCACTTTTTGAGTTGTTTTGAGCGTCGCGGGGCTGCCTCAGCAAGGGTCACTTTCCACTGGAGAACGACAACATTTGTATTATTATTATACGCGACTCCCTCGATGAGGAAGGGAGCAATGTGGGTCAGGGGGTATAGGTTTTTAGATTGATCTAGAATTCCCGTGTTATTTATTTAAATAACATGTTCGTTTAGCAACACTGCTCCAACCCAGGTTGCTGATCAATCTCTCTAGCGATCACACTCAGTGAAGAGCCTCAAAAAGTCATCATGTGAAAGTCATTTGGGCTCATTTGTATCTAAAGTATTTTGTATCAAGCGTCATTCATTCCACTGACACTGTTTTTATAAACTATTTGTCGTCACTCTTTTCTGTCCTGGCATACCTCTCTAGCTTCCTTCACGTCCATGCATTTCTTCATGCCAGCTCTTGTGTTTCTATGGCTTCTTATGTCTCTTCGAATAAGGTTTTCATTTACACATTCTAACCATTCTTTCCGCGGTCTGCCTCTGAGCACGCTGAAATTTAATCCACCTAGATACACTTGTTTCGTCAGTCGTAAATCTTTCATTCTCTCAACATGCCCAAACCATATTAGCAAATTTCTTTCACGTAAGGCTACTAGTGTCTCCTCCACACCCAATTCTTTGCGGATTATCTCATCACTTATCCATCAATGTTTTGCCGCATATCATAAGCAGGAATTTCATGTTAATCGAGTTAATTTTAATATTACCCTTTTTTTATAGGTCCAGGTCTCGCTACCTTAAATCACAGTCGGTATGAATGTATAATTATGTATTGCCCTTTTAGCTTTACTTGATACATTTTTACTTCTGATCATGGGCCCTGCTCTACCGATAACCTTTTTACCCTCGTTTATTCGCCTATCTCACTCTCCATCTATCTTTCCGTCACTAGTGACATTTAAATCGCCAACAACATTTAAATCTCCTAAACCACTTTTTAATTTAAGTGCCATACATATATAAACTCATCACCATACACTTTCCGAATTATAACGATGGTTTCCGTAGATGAATAGCCAAGTTTTGGCAAAATTCAAAGCACACTCGTTGTTCGGTGCGCTCCGTCATCCTGAAATGCGACGCGTACATGGTTAGATGTTTACGCAACTGCTTCCACTAGTCGACGAATGATTCGCCTGTCCGTGCAAGGTACACGGACCTTAGTAGGGGACCTTACAGAGGTCCCCCCAAATGGTAAATACCTTTTTCCGACAATAGCTAAACTAGGTACAAAGTTAGAGCACAAGGTCTTTTGTATAGGTGTTTACATATCTAAATCCCCCTCTTTCATGGGAGATCGGCATAATAGTATATTGTGCTACAAGTTGAAAAAGCGAGAGATTTAAAACGAGTGTGAAATTAGCTACCCGAGCGGAGCGAGGGTGGCTATCACACGAGTTTTAAATCGTCGCTTTTTCAATGTGTGGGACACGATACTTTTTCTATAATTTGTTAAAAAGTGCTAGTTTTTGTTTACCTGTTTTTTGTGTAAAAAGAAGGCGATTTTTTGTCGATTGACGCAACAATGACAATGGCAATTATCAAAACCATGGCAATAATATGGTAGTAATAATAAGCTGGTTCTCACAATTGAATAGTTGGCCCATAAAGTTGAGGTCTTCAAAACTTTCGATTTTTCGTGAAAAAAACGAAGTACAGTATTTTCGGAGAAACTGACGGTGTTTTTTTGCTTTTCCCAAGTGACAAAAGTACATACAAAATACACAACTCGAGACTTTTCAGGAAATTGCTTTTAGGTTAGGGACGACAGTCGGAAAATAGAATGAAGTTGGCTGCGCACGATGCACGAGTCCACCCGAGGCAGCACGAAACCACCCGAAATAACATTTACTTTTTCCACTGTGCCTCACTTTTATCACTGTCCATTTACTTTTTCCACTGCATCTGTCCACTTTTGTCACTGTTGCCCGGAAAGGTCGGCACTGCGCATGCGCCACGTCATCGAGCAAAAATCGGTAACTTTTTACACCAAAAACAGGTGGAAAAACTGGCACTTTTTCGCGAATTATAGAAAAACAAAATTTCTTAATTTCTGCAGTAATACATTTGCTTCATTGTCAAGAAATTCTGCTGTACCTCTTAACCCCCTTTTTTAAAGATATCCTCTTTTCCCCCTGTTTTCCAGTAAATTCCCCTTCTTCTCGTTTTTTCGCTTAAATGTGAACTGAATTAATAAAACCCTATAAGAAAATCCAACAATTTTTCGTTGAAAGTTTATTATTTTTAATTGAAAAGTCTACTATTATATTTCGCGTTCAGAAATCATCTATTTTGTTTAAAAATTCTACTAATTTTAGTTTTGTTTTGTTTAAAATTAGGCTGTGTCTCTTCGTTCCGAAAAATTAGGGGAGTTGGAATAGGGCATGGATTAGTCGTCCCGAAAATTGATGAAATTTCGTCTTTCTGGGATGAAAATACTATTATTTTTATAGAAAATTCCACTTTTTTAAAAATTTAAATTCAAAATCGTTGTTGCTTAAAATATCAACTATTACATTTATCTTTGGGAATTAATCTTTTTGGTTAAACTCGACTATTTTTTATTCAATAATAAAACATAAACCACAACTTGATTAAAAGTTGAACTTCTTTGTTAAAAATTATTTTTGTTGTTGTTGGAAATTTAATTATTTTGCTAAATATGTAACTATTTTGTTCAAAATTTGACTGTTTTGTTACACATCCGTCTTTCTTGATCGAAAATTTGCCTTTTTGCTTTGAAAATTCATGTACTTGGTGGAAAAAGGAACTGCTTGTGCTTGAAGTTTAATCTTTTTTGTGGAAAAATTCGACCATTCTGTTGAAAATTCATCTTTTTAGGTTGAAAATTCAACTATTTTAGTTCAAATTCAACCACATCGTTTAAAATACGTTTTTCTAGGTCGAAAATTCAACTATTTGGTTACAAATTCAACTGTTTATTTGAAAATTTAACTATTTTGTGGAGAATTCAACTATTTGGTTTGATAGTCCTCCTTTCTCTTAAAAAATTTGTTCTCTTTGATTAAAAATTTATCTTTCTGAATTGAAAATGCATATTCTTTTTGTAAAAAAATTCTTTGTTGAAACTTCAGTTGTGTTTTGAAAAATTCGTCTTTTTGGCTTGAAGATTTGACTATTAATTTGGTTAAAAATACAACTATTTGTAGTGAACCTTCAGGTTTTAAATTCACATTTTCGGATAGAAAATTCAATTTTTGCCTACAGAATTCGCCTTCTGGGTTCGAAAATTCAACAATTTGATTTAAATGTTGGTTCTCTCTTAATTGAAAAATTGTTCCTGGTTGAAAATTAATTGAACTACTCTATGAAAAAGCTTCATTTTGGTTTATAAATTTATTTATTTTGGTAGACAGTAGATCTTTTTTGGTTGAAAATGCAGCTGTTTAGTTACAAATTAATCTGTTTTGGTTATGGATTCAAAGATTTTGTTGATAATTTATCTTTTTTGTTTGAATTCAGATGTTTTTTGTTTTAAATTTAGATCTTATTTGGTTGAAATATCAACGATTACATTTGTCTTATATTTTTCATTGAGATTTAATCTTCTTTTATCAGAAATTGAAATACTTGGTTAAAAGTTGAACTTTTTTCTTAAAATTCTTTTTTTATATTGAAAATTCGTCATACTGATTGAAAATTTAACTATATTGTTGAAAATTTAATTATTGTGTGGAAAATTTGAGTTTTTTATTGAAAATTTTTTTAAACTCGATTGTTTTTTCTTTAAACTTAAAATCTTTTCTTGGTTAGAATATCAACTATTATATTTTCCGCTGCGAATTAATCTTTCTTGATTGAAACATAAACTACTTGTCTTTTTGGATAGATGATTGATCCTTCTGGATTCAAAATTCAAAATGTCTTCTGAAAAATTCGTCTTTTCTGTATGAAAATTAAAGTATTTGGCGAAAAATAGAACTGTTTTTGGTTGAAGTTTAATCTCTTTTGCTTAAAAATTTGAGCATTAGGTTGAAAATTTATCTTTGCAGGTTGAAAATTCAACTATTTTTTTTAAATTTTGCCCTATTTGCTCAAAATCTCAACTACTTGTTTCTAAATGCAACAGTTCGATTGTTGATTTTTTTAAGTTTAACTATTTGGTTGAAAATTCAACTTTTTAGGTCAAAAATTCAATTGCTTTGTGGAAAATTCGTCTCTTTGGATAGAAAATTCAACTGAAAATTCATCTTTTGTTTTAAACTCGACTATCTTTAATTTAAACTTGAAATATTTTTTGCTTCAAATATCATCTATTATAATTTCCATGGAGAATTAATCTTTCTTGATTAAAAAATGAACAACTTGGTCAAAATGAAAGTTCTTTGTTAATATTCTTTTTTTTGTTTCGAAGGGTCATAATATTAGTGGAAAATACAACTATTTTCTGGAAATTTGGATTCTTTTGTTAAAAATTAAATATTTTGTTAAAAATTTATCTTTTTGGATAGACAAAATTCGTCTTTTCTATTTGAAAATTCAAGTATTTGGTGAAAAATGGAAATGTTTTTGGTTAAAGTTTAATGTTTTTGCTGAAAAATTTGATCACTTTGTTGAAAGTTCAACTATTTTGTTGAAGTTTTGCCCTATTTGCTTGAAATTTCAACCATTTTTTTGTAAATACAACTGTTTGATTGATATTTGTTTATAAATTAAAATACTTGGTTGAAAATTCATTGTTTTAGCTCAAAAATTCAATTATGTGGTTACAAGTTCAACTATTTTGTTGAGAAATTATTTATTTTGTTGAAAACGCATATTTTTGTTTCAACATTCAATCGCTTTAATTATATTAATTTTATTAATTATTATATTATGAAACCTATGCAAATTCAGTTGTCACTTAGCATATTTTTAATGTATTAATCTGTGTAATTGTGTACGTCAAAAAAAGATCGAAAAATGAAGTGGTAATATAAAAATGATAAAAAAGCAATATGATTGTAATTGTCGAATCGCGAATTTTTTGCGACATGCAGGTTGACGACGAGAAGCGAGAACTTCTAGCATGATCGATTCCGTTTGGTTTCGATCTATCGAGGTGAGGTTGTTCCGGACCAGGTGATATGGAGACAGAGAAATCACTATTCTCACCTGACTATACCTGACACATAAAAAGTAGAAATCTGTCAGTGCTGCAGCCATCGAGTTCAGGATGTCCAATTGTCCAAGTCTCAGCTATATTATTTGATAGTGACGATAAATTTTATTACGAGCACATAGTCCTATTTGTTTCCCACTAGAAAGTCACCTGAAAATTATTTTTCTGAGAATAATGGATCTTTCTTTTTCTAATAAGAGTTTAACTATTAAATAATGGCATAGTTTTTAATCTTAATTTTTCCTTGCGGAGACAAAAGAACACTAACAACGGAATGCAATTACTTGAGAAAAGTCTTATCTAATAACTTAAAAAAAAAAATTTTTAACTTAAAAATGTATCCTTTTTGAATATTTTGCGGGTAATTGAGACCATGCTGATTGGCTGGCTCGCGGGAAAAAGTGCGATCAGGGTTATCTTATTCTACAATTTAAGATCTCAATTTTTTGTAATAATTGTAGAAATTAATATTGTTCACAATTAAAAATGACAACTAATTTAAAAATAGAGAGAAAATTCTTCCAAATTGTTCAATTTTCCCGAATTATAATATAATTTACCACTGAAATTAAAAATGATTTTATTCCGTATTTGCAGAAAACATTTTAATTCGAAAAGAATATTTTTTATTTAATTTTGTACTTTTTTTTAGTTTTGGAACTGAACAGCTTTTCAGGCAATTTTTATTCTTTTGCGTTTTATAAAGCTTATATAGGTAGAAATTTATTTTTTATTTTTTAAGAAACTTCAACAGATTTCAGTAATTTTAAGTTCTCGATAAGGCGTTTTAATAAATTTTTCAAGATCTCAAAGGATTTTGTAGAACTTTAAAAATTGCACGGGATTTCCAGGAATATAGCATAATATCTTAGATAATTTCACGGGACTTCAAGAAATTTTATAATGGCTGTGTCTAGTCGTCTCGAAAAATTAGGTAGCTGGATAAGGGGATGGACTACACGGAAAAAATTTATCCATAAAAAAGTCACGAACTAATAGCTAGGTCTCGGATATGAGAAAAATTCATCGGATATTTATGTATTTTCGTAAATAACCTGCAACTTTGAGAAAGATTGACAAACTCGATGTGAAAATTCTAAAACGGTTCATCACTTTTTTTTACGTGAATAATTACAAAAATATTAATAAATTTGAAAGAATTTATTCACAATAATTGAAAGATTTCAAAGGATTTCAAAGATTTAGAAACATTTTCAAATATTTCAAGGTATTTCCAAATATTTTCAAGAATTTGTAAGATTTTAGCATATTTTGAAAGATTCCAAGGCATTGCAATAGATTTCAAGAATTTGAAGAGGTTTCAAGAGATTCCAAAGGATTAACAAATTTTTAAGAAATTTTCAATTGTTTCAACGATTTGAAGGGATTTAAAAAATTGTATAAGGTTTTAAAGAATTTCTTAGAATTTTGAAAGATTTGGCACAATTTTATATTACCTATAAGATTTTAGGATTTTTTTAAAAATAGAAAAGGATTTTAAAGAAATTTTTAAGAATTTTATCAGATTTTCTGGGAGCGGGCACATTTTTTAAATTACAACTAACCACAAAGCATTTATCATTTTCTAAGTTTATCGGGCCTTGCACTATTTACTAAATAAATTCTCTGACTTGCTTAAATTCTCTGATTTTTTTTAGATTTTGTGACAGAATAAACAGGTACTAAAAGGATCCGAATAATAAAAGATTTAAAAAAATTGTGTAACCTCGCTCTATCTATATTACATTTTGTTAACTTTTATAATGATAAAAATGGTTCGTTAAAATGTTTAGGTTATTTTGCGTCACGCTTAGGTTGTCAAAAAATCTAGAAAAATTCTCAATCAATATTAAATAATTGGAGATATGTGCTAGTAATTAAAACAAAGTTGTACAAAAATTTTGTTTTTCATGAATATTTTTGCACTAGATGACACTGAAAATGGCAATCTTATAAAAATATCATCTTTATTAAAACTTCCTAACAAAGCTGAACCAAACAATGAAAAATCTTTCCGATTTTTATTCAGGAAAAGAGAAATGAAGTGATAAAATATGAAATTATGAGTGGTCCGGTTTCCCCAGCATGCCCCGGTTACCCCCAGCCTGCGATATACACAAATTTCCAATTTCATTCATTTCTCTTTGCGTATAAAATTTTCGTGGATGGGGGAAATGGGAAGGGAATTTAGAGTAGCCTATGGTAGGAAAATGGGGGAGTGTGAACGAATGTGTGGCCAAAGGGAAGTGTACGAATGTCACGAGGAAAGAGATAGGATGAGAGTTTTGGAGTGGGGGAGAGGGTGTATGGGAGAGAAAGAAAAAGAGAGAGAGGTTAGGGAGAGAGGAAGAAAGAGAATGGGAGGACGATGTCGCGCATTGAAGTCTCCAACGAAGGGGTGCGCAGCAAAGAGTATGATGAGATTTGGGGGGGTACATATATTATTCAATACAAGCCACATGTAAACACCATCGATTTAGTCCATTCAGTCCTGCTTATTTGATACCCAATAGGGTTCAGCTATCCCCCACATATTGCAATATTTCATCCACGTTCTAATAACAGGATCAACCAATAGAAAAGGAGGAGATTCCTAAACGTATCAAATGAAGATGTATACCTTTCGAAAAGAAAGCTTAGGTAGAATTTATGGTCATGGGTGGTCATGACCTCCTCTCATTACACAATAATCTTTGCTTCTTTTCTTTTTTTTCCTTCTTTTTCTTCTTTTTCTTCTTCTCATTCTACTTATTCCAGTCCTTTTCCTTTCTTTACTTCCTTCTGCTTTTCCATATATGCTCTTCTTTTATGTTTTTATTTTTCTTCTTTCCCTTCTTTTGCTCTTTACCTGCATCTCATTTCCCTTAATCTCTTCCTTTCTACTGCTTTCTTATATATGTTTGCTCTTTATTTTCACTTTACATTCATTTTCATTTCCTCTTCTCCTTGCACAATTTTCAATGCTATGTTTTACAAGTTTGCTATTTCAACATTTAGAATTACTCATACACTCTTCAATTCCTGAACGATCTCTATAGGGTAATATGTATGTAAAAATTGCCTATTGTTCTCCAGGCTATAACCCAATGAACTCGAACGTATGGTTCATAAAATAGGTTATGCCTCGATAAATTTCTTCTCTCGAAAATGCAAGTAATCGCAAACTAAAAGGTTACGAGCTACAATTGAAATTTATCACATCGTGTATATTGAATTGCTTATAATTAGAATCAATAAGAGTATTACAAAAATTATATTGCAGACTAATTTCAGTTCTATTCTTTTTTCAAGTGTTGATAAAAAAGTTAAGCTGGCTCAATTTAAAAATAGTAGAATAAAATGACAATGAAATTTTAAAATACTTGGTTAGTGAAGTTGAACCATTTAGGATTTTGTCAGTGCTGCAGTCCTGATGAAGAAAGTTGCTTTCTACAGTGTGCTGTAATGCGAGCCTCATGGCAAAAGGTAATCCTTATGGCAAAATGTAATCATTATGGCAAAATGTAATCATTATGGCAATCCTGCAATCCTTATGGCAAAACGTAATTCAAATAACAATCCTGGAACCCTTATAGTAAAATGTAATCCTTATAACAATCCTACAATCCTCATGGCAAAATAGAATCCTTATGGCCATCTTTCAATCCTTATGGCAAAATTTAATCCATATATCAGTCCTGCAATCCTTATGGCAAAATGTAATTTTTGTGACAATCCTGCCATCCTTATGGCAAAATGCAATCCTCATGACAATTCTGCAATCTTTATGGCAATTTTGCAAATAACTATGGCAAAATGTAACCATTATGGCAATCCTACAATCCTTATGGAAAAATGTAATTCAAATGACAATCCTGGAACACTTATGATAAAATGTAATCCTTATAACAATCCTGCAATCCTTGTCGCAAAATAGAATCCTCATAGCTATCTTTCAATACTTATGGCAAAATGTAATCCATATGTCAATCCTACAACCCTTATGGCAAAATGTAATTCTTATGACAATTCAGCAATCCTTATGGCAAAATGTAATCCTTATGGCAATCCTGAAATTCTTATGGCAAAATGTAATCCTTATGGCAAAATTAGATAGCAGGATGACAGAGTACTAGGGACGAGCTATTAGAATTGCATCAATTTCTCTAGACATTGTTTCTGAATTAATAAAAAATATTTTACGAAATCAGATACAAAATTGTTAACAAAAAGTCGTGATATAGGAAATATCTCTTATATTATTGTTTACAGTTTGTTGTCCTTTTTTTAATGGACTGTAAGACATGTTCGTTCACAGTGAAGTCGAGTTGAGCTCGTCGAGGCATTGACCCGTGGCATAAGGGGGTAAGTACTATGGAGCAGAACACCATGCACTTTGTATGGATATATATATAGGTGCACATGGCATGTAGGTACCTACGTTACCAACAGATATTACAGAACAGATAGATCGAGAGCGATTAAGAAATCCGTGACGGGCATTGTGTTCGTCCGAACTTCTCTTCTTTCTTATCTCCTCTTTTCTCACTCTGTCTCATTTTATCCCCATTAGGTTTCATCTCTCTTGCACCTACCTGTGCCTCTCGCAGTCTCGCACGTGTGTGAAATCGTATCTGCACGTGCTCACGTGCGTCATGAGCAAATTTGTGTTGGTACGCGTGCTCTGATGTGCAGTAGAGTTACCAGTCCGTGTGTTATACAGCTCGTGGCTACCCGAGGTCATGACCTCCCCTCACTACACAATAATCTTCTCTTATTTTCTTCCTTTTTCCCCTTCTTTTTCTTCTTTTCCTTCTTTTCCTTGTATTCATTCCACTTACTCTGGTCCTCTTCTTTTCTTCACTTTCTTCTGCTTTCCTATATATGCTCTTCTTTTTTTTCTTTTTTTCCTTCTTCTCATTTCTCTTATTCTGTTCCTCTTCCTTCCTTCCATTTCTCCTGCTTTCCTATATATTCTCTTCTTTTTTACCTTCTTTTTTTAATTTTCTTCTTTTCCTTATTTTCATCCCCCTTATACTCTTCCTTTAATTTGTTCTTTCCCTTCTTTTCCATCTTGTTCTTAATTTTTTCTTTACTTTAATTTTAATTTCCTTTTCCATTTGTACAGTTTTCAATTCTATGATTTACAAGGTTTCCATTCTGCAAAATTATTTTCTGTTTCAGCAGGATCAGGGTGTCGACTTATTCGGGAAAACTGCGAAATGTTCGGGAATTTGATTCAGTGATTGGAACTTTTTTCTCGAATGCATTAATATCCAAATTAAAAGTGGTTGAATATATTTTATTATTCTAATTCTAAGTCGGAACAATGCATTTTCGAAAAGAATTATTATTCTGAGTTAGGACAGGCCATTTCCTCAAATAATTAGACTTTTGACTTCGACACAGAAAATTTTCTAAGAGAATCATAATTCTCAGAAAGAATTGGGAATTTTCGTGAAGAATTATGTTTATTTTAGGTACATTTTAGAATAGAAAAATTCGTTAAGAAATATAATTTTTACTTCAGGATAAGGAGTTTTCTCAAGTAATTATAATGTGACTTTGTACGGGCAATTTGTCACAGAGAGCGGGAATTCTTGGAAATAATTTTCATTCTGATTTAGAAGAAGGGAATTAAAAAAAAAATCCCTGTTTTATGTCAGAATTCGTCACAATATGAAACTTCCCTCTTCCCAATTGTGCAAGGAGATAATTACTAAATTCCTGAATTATAATAGTAAATGTTGTAAATAAATGCAATTCTGAGTTGGAACAGGGAATTTACGTAAGGAATTATAATTTAGACTTCGAAACAGGAAATTTTTGTGTAAAAAGATTATTTTTATTTTGAAACAGGTAATTTCTATGAAGAATTGTAATTTAGATTTTAGGACAGGTGATTTTCGTAAGGAATTATTATTTGACTGGGAACAAGGAATTTTTGACATGAAATGGAAATTTTGGAAAATAATTTTAATTCTGATTCAGAAAAAAGAAATTCAGAAAAAAAATCACTGTTTTAAGTCAGAATTATAATCTTTTAAAATCGTTTAAAATCATTCAAATTATTTGAGCTATTTTAAATTGACCCAGAAAAATTAACAATTGACCGAAGAACAGCGGGAAATGACCGGGAATTTAAAATTATCCGTCGGATAGATAACCTGAGGTTTTTTTTACCATCAAGCTTATCAGCACTTACATGAATTTTGAAAAAAGGAACCGACAAGGATCTTTTCAAAGTACTTTCTTTTTAACAACATTAATACGCTGCAGAACTGTTTTGGAACTTTTTTGAAACTGAACCTTTTATGCTAAACCTTTTATGAGTACTAGTGATATTGAAAAAAAATTTGTAGGACTTTTCTAATAATTTTTACAACTTTTTTTGCAAAACTTTGAAAAAATGTAGCGGGAATTTCTCAGAACTTTTGTCTTGAAACAGTTCCGCTGCAAGAAGACGTATTTTTAACTTTTTTGGTACATAAGAAGAAATGATTTTGACATATTTCTTATATGTATCAATAAATAGTATCCAAAATTACTTTAAATCGAAAACATAATTTTTTTTTAAATTAGCCCTAATCTGTTTTTTGTTCTCATGTATTCCAATACAAGTTCCACAAGCACTTGTAAAAATGTTGACAAAATAAAGTGAGATCTTTTTAGTACTTTATTCCCAAAATTGGTTGGGACTTTTAAAATAAAATAAAAAAACTGAGTAGCTCTTTTCTAGAACTTTTGTCTGAATAAAGGCATGCTGAAACAAGAAGCATTTCTAACCTTTTTGTTTCCTTTGAGTCATATTTCAGCGAAACTTTTTAAATTATAGATAATCTTATAAATAATTGTGTTTTAATAAGAAATAGTAGTAATTATTGATTGCGCTTGCCCTAAAAAATTCTGCTCAAACAGAACATATTTGTAAATTTTAATGTATTTTATTCCTGTTTTAGCAGAATTTTTTTGTTATATAAATCCTGTAAGCACTTCTAAAAATTTTGAAAATAATAAAATGGAACTTTTTTAGTACTTTTCTTCAAAATTAATTAGGAGTTCTTAAATTTAAAAAAAATCTGCTAGCCGCGCGGGCAATTTTTCGTAACGCGCTGCGCGTAACGGCGCGCGTCTGTTGATTCTCGCGCTTCGCACGCGATAATATATTTATCTCACAGTTCGCCCTCGGTCTTTGTACTTCCTCCACATTTGTGCACAGATCTTTTAAAATTAAAGGTCAAAGCATCGACAAATGACACTTGTTGATTGTGAATTCTCTTTCGTTAAAGCTCCTTCGGCTTTAACGAGCACATTTTTATCACGAAGGGGGGAATGGTGGAATTTTAAATAAATCTTATACCTTCTCTGATAAGAATGTAATAAGTGGCACTTTTCTAATATATTGGTCCTAACAAAGTCCTACTGAAACAGGACTTTTTTTAAAAACTCTTTTATTAGATGATTATCTGATTTTTGAATTAAAAAAAAAAATTATAGCAAGATGGCACTTCGATTAATACCTGAGTAGATTAGCACTAATTTATTTAATTCCTGAATATATAGTGAAATGAATGGCCTATTAGGATAATATTATTAATAAAATATTTTATTACTATGGATTATTATTATTAATTATTTAATATTATAATAAAATTATGGGCCTATTATGATTCTGTTCGTACTTTAGTCAAGCGACATTTTTCATTCCTATTAACAGGATGCCGAATAAATTGTGTTCATTGAATAGCTCAAAAATATAGCCAATTTTTGCAGAATTTCTGTGAAAGAAAGCAAAACGGCACTTTTTGAAAGCCACATTTTTAGTTTTTAGGGTTTCATAGCGCCGAGCAGAAACCTTAGAAATCAGAGGAGAGAAAGTAGGTAAAGTAGGGGAAATTAGGGTGGGAGAAGTAGGTAATATAGGGAAAATTAGGGGGCGGGGTCAAGTTGTGAAAAATAGGGAAGGGGAAGTAGGGAAAATGTGAAGGGGAATAGGGTAAGTGAGAAGGGGAATAGGTGAAGTGAGGGGAAATGGGGGGGGGTCAGGAGAAATGTGGGAAAGTGAGGGTAGGTTAAGTGTGGGAGAAAAAGGGGGAGAGTAAGTAAAGTAGAGAGAATTGGGGGGGGGGCGTAGTAGAGAAAATTTTGGAAAATGGGGTGGTAGGGGAAGTGAGGGAAAAGTATGGAAATGAGAGTAGCGAAAGTGAGTGTAAATCAGGGGATGTCGATCGAATGATTATAAAAGAGGGTGATTAGGGGAGGGGAAGTAAGGGCTAGGAAAGGGAAATAGGGGAAGGGGAAGGGGAGTATTATCTAGAGTATCGGGTGAGGGGGAAATAGAGTAAGATCAAGTTGGGTAAGGAGTGGAGCGGTAGATGAAGTGAGGGGAGGGTAAATAGGGGAATATATGGGAGTAGGGGCAAGGGACGATTGATCAACCTTATTAACGTCTTAATAGGCTATGAAACTATTTTTTGACTAATTTTTTTTTTCATAGGTTTGAATTATTTTTGGTCAAATAGAGGAATTTCATATCAAGCTCGAATTTCATTAATAAAATTTCTCTGTCTTATCAAAGCAAAATTTGTATTCACTTCTTTCTATCTACAAGCCGATGATAAAAAACAGCTAATATTTTATGAAAGCACAAATGCTTCTATTGAATTTCTTATTTTCTAAGAGCGGAAATTCGCTATTAATTTATGGAGCAACCAACAGCCTGTTTACGAGCAAGCAATTTTTGTTTCACAACGCGCCTCTTGCTCACTGTGATAGGCATAAAGGAAAGCAGCAAATAAAAATAAAATCCGAGTACCTGTTGCGAATTTCACGATGAAATAGGGTGCATAAGAAAGCTTATTTTCATTACACTCTTCCTCATCGCTCCTTCGCGAATCCTTCGCAAAGGCTTCTTTCTGTGAGAGAAAACTGGATAACATGCAAATAAAAAATAAAAATCTGTATTAGATTTAATATGTAAGTGTGTGAAGCAAATATGCCCTATAGGTAGGGGGCCGTCCATAAACTACGTTACCAATTTGAGGCTTTCTTTGACGGATTTCATATTTATTTTGTTGAATTAAATTTCAATCTCTCAAGATACATTTTTAACAAAATAGTTAAATTTTTAAGCAACTAGTTGAATTTTCAACTAAAAACCAAATTTTTCAACTGAAGGGGGTGTAGTTAATTTTTGAATTTAAAAAACCAGTTTAAAAAACAATCGCATTTTCAACCAGTCAAATTCAAAGAAACAGACAATTTTTTAACAAAATACTTGAATCCTCAAACAAACAGATAAATTTTCAGAAAAAAGATTAATTTTCCATCCAAAAAGACGAAATTTCAACAAAACATCAAACACACAATCAAACACATGAATAACCAACAAAGAAGATTAATTTTCCACCCAGAAAGACGAATTTCAAACCGAGTATATAAATTTTCCAACAAATAGTTACATTTTCAACTTGTGAAGGATAAAATTTTAACTAAAAATCAAAAAGTTGAAATTTTAGAAAAAATTAATTTTCATTAAAAAAACAACAAATTTTAAACAAAACAGTTAAATGTTCTACCAAACAGTTCAATTTTCAAATGAATATTAATATTTTTAACGAAATAATTGAATTTCCTACCAAAATAATTGAATTTTTAACCAAATATATGAATTTCTACAGAAAATTTAATTTAAAAAGAAACTGTTGAATTTTCAACTAAAACGATGAAACTGGAACTTTGAACCAAGTAATGGATTTTTCAACAACGAAATATGAGTTCTCAACGAATATTTAATAATTGATATTTCAACCAAAAAATATTGTAATTTAAAATAAAAAAAGTTACATTCATCAAAAAGGACGAATTTTCAACATAATAGTTGAATCCTGAACCAACACAGGTTAATTATCAATTAAAAATACATGCATTTTCAAACAAGAAGATTATTTTTCTAACAAAAAGGACACATTTTTAACAAAATGCATACATTTCCAATGAAGTAGTTGAATTTTTAACTAGAAAAGATTAATTTTCAATTAAAAATATTAACTTTCAACCAAAAGTGGAGTAGTTACATTCTCAGTTAAAAAAAGTCACTAAAATGCCGTACTACAAAATTAAAATGCGGCAAAAAATGCCGTATCTGTATACAGTACGTTCATAATATCCCTTGGTATCAAAACCATTCGTATTTTCATTGTCTATTGTTTTTATAATTAAAAAAACTGTCATGAGTCGAAGAAATTCCATCATAAATGATGAGGATGTAAAAATAAGAATTTTTAACAAAAAAGTACATTTTTCAACAAAAATTATGAATATGCAACAAAAAAGACAAATTTGTAACAAAATTGTTCAATTTTTAACTGAAGAGATGATTTTTAACTAAAAATTATGAATCTTCAACCAAAAAAAAAGAGTTTTTAAGAAATTAGTTCAAATTTGTACCCAGGAGTTGAATTTTTGAGCCAAAGGATGAATTTTCAGCCAAAGGAGAAAAAATGTCAGTTTTCAGTCATAAATGGAAGAGTTACATTTTCAGTTAAAAAAATTAATTTTGACAACAACAAAAAATTTCAAAAACATAGTTATATTTTCAACCAAAGAGAATAACCTTGAACTAAAAAATTAATTTTCGAACTAAGTAGTTCAAGTTGCACCTGAGTAAGCCAACTGAAATTATGAATCTTCAAGTGGAATAGTTAAATTTTCGGATAAAAAAAATTAATTTTCAACCAGATAAAAATGGATTTTCAACTAGAGATGAATGTTTAACCAAAAAAAGATGAATTCATAACGAATAATATAATAGTAGATATCTCAAGCAATAAATATTTTAATTTTCAACCAAAAAATATTGCAGTTTAATTTTCAACACCAAAATATGAATTTTCAACAAAAAAGTGGAATGTCTACTAAAAAAGTTGAATATTTAACCCAATTTCAGGAATTAAAAAAAAAATCAGTTGAATTTTCAACCAAAAAGGATGACGTTTTAATAAAATTGTAGAATTTGCACCCAAATAATAAAATTTGTAACCAAAAATATAATCAGCAGAAGGAAGAAAATGCAAAAAAATTGAAAATAGGAATACAAGGCAAATGAATTGCTGATAAGAATATTATATCAAGGCAGCCACAAAACTTCATTTTGAAAATTCCCAAATTTTTCTCTGCACAATCCTTAATTTTCTCTGACCATTAATATTTAAATACCAGAATCTTAACCTTGGGATACATTTCCGAAAAGCGCATACATCCAATCAATCTTAAACATCACATATCGATGTATTTTGAGGCGCTGATTACGAAAATGATAGTGAAAATACCCGAAAATTTGATTTTCATGCCGAAAACCATGTAAAACCCATAAAAGTCATGGTTTTTAAAATTTATTTCGGTAAATACAAAAAATGTTAGAAAAGTTCATTCACCAACGTTGTAAAACCAATCAAAAAGTATATTTTCGACTCAGCACACTTTTCCTCCCGGACGGATATTTTCCGAAAAAATCGCTATTGAACTTTAGTAAGCGCAACAGGCTTGAGTCGTTAGAAAGGGGTAGAGGTTTGAACAACATTATTTCTGTGATACATATTCGAAAAACTATGAATTTTATGGGTTTTCCATGGTTTTCACCATGAAAATCAAATTTTCAGGTATCTTTACTATCATATTCGTAATCAGGACTTCAACATACATAAGCATACAGAGATTAAAATTAAGCGGAGGCTTTTCGGAAGTGCACCCAAAAAGGAATGAAGCCTGTTGCACTTACTAAATTTCAATAGCCATTTCCTCAGAAACTATGAATCCGAGAGGAAAAGTGTAGGTAATCAAAAATGTATACTTAGATTGGATCTACACTTTTGTCTGAAAACTTTTTTGAAATTTTTTGGATTTACCGAGATAAATTTGAAAGACCATGACTTTTATGGGTTTTCCATGGTTTTCACCATGAAAATCAGAATTTCGGATATTTTCCTTATCATATTCGTAAGCGCGTCAGAATAAATAGGTATACAGAGTTTCAAATTAAGCAGAGCTATGCGCTTTTCGGAAGTGCACCCAAAAATAGTTGATTTTTTTATTGGGTTCTACTAATTCAGTTTGCATTTTAGCGAAAAAACGAGAAAAAGGGGGAAGTTTCGAAAAAACGGAAAAAATCAAATAAAAAGTGATTTTAAAAATTATTAAAAAATTATTGAACTGTGTACTACATCTTACCAACCGTAGTTTTCTGCACAACACCCCCCTATCCCTCCATCAAATTGGTAACATATAGTTTATGAATGGCCCCAGATACTGATTCCCAATATATATTCAAAATTAAAAGGTTAGTTTTAATACTGAGTTCCTAGGTTGAATATACCAAGAATGCTTTTTTAAATTATAAACATTTCTATCATTGAACTGTTTGTAAGAAAAATATAGAACAATTTATAACGCAATGGTCTTCTCGAGTGTTAGCAATTTTCAAGGACTTCAAGGGGTTTCTTGAAGGTCTCTTGGCTCGTCAAAGTGAATAATAAATATAAATAAAAGAAGTTTGCTACAGGTAGGCCGCATGACTATCATCTTCATCTTGTGGAGGAAAGGTGTCTCGAACGAGCTGCAAAAAGGTGACGACATTCACCGAAATGAGGTGGTATTCACAATTTTTTAAACTGAAATAAGAATCTAAAAAGACTTTAGGGGCCATCCATAAATTACTTAACACATTTTTTCTAATTTTGCACTCATCCTCTACCCCATGTAATAAATCGTAATAAAGTGGTTTGCCCCCCCCCCCCGTATATGTTATGTAATTTTTCCAAATATTCAGCAATTTTGTTATATAATATTCAAAATTTTGTTACTTACTGTCCAAGACACTCAAATTACCAAAACGTTATGAAAGGTATTAAAATGAAAAGAAAGTAAATTAAACAATACGGAACATGGTACTGAATGAGCCAATCTCTATCCTATCCTTCCTATATAAAAATAGGTGTAATGAATTTATTGAAAATCTCACACTCACTGTTGGATGTCGCGCTTCGCGCTCGATCATATATGTATCTCGCGCTTCGCGCTCGATTATGTATTCACCTCGCGCTACGCGCTCGGGCGTATTTGCATCGCGCTTTACGCTAGGCTCCTCTAGATTTTTGAACTTCGTGTTCGACTTCGATGAAAAGAAAAAGTTTGTTTGCAAATATTATAAAATTATCAAAACCTCAACATATTAAGTGATTGTTAAATTTATTTTTATTTTAGACTGAAAAGGAACTTTATTTACTCAAGGTTCAAACGACCTTAAGGAACACATTCTCATCCACACACTCGCGCTTCGCGCTCGATATTTGATTTGAAAATCATTTGAACCATATGATAGAAACAAAAAAGTTTGAGCGCACTTACGGCGTGCGATTTGGTAAATACACTGAGCGCGCACTTTGTGCTTCGTATTATATGTTCTTCATATACAAATTACTAAATTTGTATTTGATTTCAAATGAAAAGTAATGATATAATTTAGGCGACAAATTTTATTAGTTAACATTTTATTTTAGCTTGTGCCGTTTATCAAAAAAGTTAATTTTTTCATTTTGAATATATTCTTACCACAAAAATTGATTACGGGTGTGTAAGTCTTTTTTGAATGCACAATTTTTGTTCATTTATATGTTTTCGTACCTTGCATTGTTTTTTCAAAAATTTGATTTTTTTTACTGTCAATGTTATTTTCACGAATAAAACAAAAACCACGCATCCTATCGAAACATGATTTACAATAAATTTGTACCTCTTCCTTGGATGAACTTTTTTTGTTTCGGTCATTTTTTCGTAGCTGGTAATATTCGTCTGAAAATTTGATTTTTCTATTTTCAATGCTGTTTTTTACGAATAAAACAAAAACTACGCGTCATATCAAAAAGTGAATAATAAGAAATTTGTAGATCTTTTTTAGGTGCACAATTTTGGTAGGATAATCTTTTCTGGTATCTTGCATAGTTTTGCAGCAAATGGCTTTTTTGATTTTTCATTAATTTTTTGTGCGATCAATATTTGAATTTTTTATTTTTTAAAAAATTCAAAAAGTTGTTATGAAAATATTATAGGGTGTTCAGGAATCAACGTTTTTCTCCTCTTGACTTTTTTTCATATCGTGCGTTTTTCGGCTTAAAATGTTCATTTTCGTTTGTTTTTTGGAATTTTGAAAATGCTATAACTCCAGTAATTTTTTTTATCACGAAAAGTCATAAGAATATTTTGTTCGTCGTTTTTCGTACTACTAATAACCGTACATAGAATTTTCAAATCTTCCAAAAAAGTGGTCTCAAAAATTTTCAAAATGTGCTCACTTTTTGGGTTTTCATCCAAAATAGCTGGTTAACGAACTCGTTCTCTATTTTTCGGCCATAAAAAAGTGTGCCAAAGCTCAATCAAATCTGATCATTTTTTCGACAGTTATCGTGGCTACAGACAGACAGACTACAGACTACAGACAGACAGACACCTTCTTAAAAATCGTTTTTTCTAGCTCAGGGGGTCTCAAAACGTGGAGATTTGATGAAAACCGACTATATCAAATTTTACATAAAACCAATACCTTCTCATTAGAATGAGAATGTAAAAATACTTTCCACGAAACATAGTAGAAGTTGTAGGTGTAGTGGAACTGAAAAAGTGCCATATGCGAAATTTCTCATACGCCCCTAAAATCTGATTTTATAGAGAACAACAAAGTTTTATTTTGGGCATTGTTCATTTTATCAAGGTGAAATGTCACGACGCTACGATAGAAAATATTCAAAGTTTCCCTTTTCTGCAGGTATAAAAACAATTTAATGAAACTGTCAAAATTCAATATTTTTTTGCTGTTTATAATATCAAAGCGAGTTCAGCACCGTGTGTAATGAGATTTTTTTTCTAGAATTGGTTGTAATTTGACTGAGTTATCGAATCTTAAGCTAATTTAGATTTATTTCCAATAAAATAATTAAATTGTAAACAAATAAGTTGATTTTATAACCAAATTGTTGAGTTTTCTACCTATGAAGATGAATTTTCAACTAAATAATCGAATTTTAAACAGAAAAGATTAAACTTCAAATAAAAACCGTTGCATTTCCGAAGAAATAATTGAATTTTTCAGAAGACAGTTCAATTCTTAACAAAAAGGGTGAATTTTAAATCCAAAAGGACAAATTTTCTGTCAAAATAGACGAATGTTCAACCAAACAGTTGAATTTTCATGATTTTTTAACAAAATACTTGAAATTACAAAAATGAATTTCCAAC
>CAKNYM010053149.1:217766-229541 GCA_932195095.1 Andricus curvator | reverse complement strand
TTGTCTTATTTTGACACAAAAAAATAATAAACTTTAACCAAAAATAGTTGAATTTTCAACACGAAAATTGGAATTTTCGACAAAAAGACGAATTCTCAACGAAAAATTAAATAGTAGGTATTTCAACAATAACAAAAACCGAATTTTCAAAAAATGGTTAAATTTTCAACCAAAGAGTTGAATTAAAAAAAAAATGCAACAAAATAGTTAAATTTGTAACCAAATAGTTCAAATTTTAACCTACAAAAATGAATTCTTAACCAAAACGACGAATTTTCAACGAAGAAAATTAATTTTTTACCAAAAAAGACAAATTTTCAACAGAATAAACCAATTTTCAAACAAATAATTTAATTTTCGACTAAAAATGATTAATTTTCAGTAAAAAATATCAACTAGATAGCTGAATTTTGAACCAGAGATGAATTTTCAACTAAAATAATGAATCTGCAATTCTGTAACCAAAGAATGGATGTTTAATAAAGTAGGTTAATTTTTAACAAAAAAACAAAAATAACAAATTTTCTACAAAATTGTTGAATCAAAAAGACGAATTTTCAACAAATAAAGATTTTTCAGACAGGACAGGAAAAAATGTCAATGAAATTGTTAAACATTCAAGCCAAAAGACAGCATTTTCAACCCGAAAATACAAATTTTCAACAAAAAAGTTCATTTTTAACCAACAACTTGCAGTTTTAATCAGAAGAGACGAAACTTCCACCAACAGGATTAGTTTCACACCAATAAAAGACCAATTTTTGACTTAAAAAGAATAAATTCCAGCAAAAAAAAAATTGGAAAGTTATATTTGTAGTTAAAAAAATAAATTTTAAATTAAAAAAAGAATTTTCATCAAAATATTTAAATTTTCAATCAAAGTGCTCAACCCTCAAACAAATTTTTAACAAAGTGGTTCAAGTTTTACCCAAGTAATTGAATTTTCAATTTTAAAAATATCAATTTCCAGCCAAAAATAAAATAGTTAGGTTTTAGTTAAAAAAATTATTGTTCAACCAAAAAAGGCATTTTTAACTAAAAAGATGAATTTTCTACCAAAAAATGTGAATTCTCAACAAATCATGTAATAGTGGATATTTCAAATAAAAAGTATGACTTTTTAATAAAAATTGTTGAATTTGCAACCAAATAATGAAAATTCTGCACTGGAATTAATCTTCAGGATGAAACAACTGTAAGAAAAGAAATAAAAATACACGGATTAAAAATAAAATAATTAACTAAAATAATTACTAGTCTCAAACTTCATTTTCAAAATTCTCTAACTTCAGCCCGACCAATTTTTTATTTGCTCTAACCATTAATATTCAAATATCATTTCGATTGTAGATTTGTGATTTTCACCGTGATAAAATAAACAGTCTCTTGTTAAAAAGGTAATCTTTTTTCCTTCAGCAGAGAAAAAGTTTAAAAAACTATTTTTTCTTCAAAAGAACAAAAATTCCAGAACCGTGAGCAAAATTCAAGGACTTTTCCAGGTTACTCCAGGTGAAAACGAATTCAAGGACTTTTCCAGGTTTTCAAGGATCTCCAGGACACTAGACAGCCTGGTTTATTAGAGAAAAACCTTCCTTCATGAGGAAGCAAAATGATCATAAAATGAGCACAAATAAATACACACATATCGCGTGTAGAAATTTTGCTATGGCCTAGACCGGGCCCAGATCTGGAAAACGGACCTGGGCCCGATCGCTGATGAAACACACGGCCCGATCGGAGCCGGATCTGGAGCCCGATCTGGCCCCGACCAATTCCCCGTTGAGAGCCATTTTTGACATTTATAATTTCTTATAATTTTAGGTATAATAATAATTTTATAACAAGAAAAACTAATAAAGTGAACTATATTTTTCATTCAAGTACCAAATATTAACACAAAAACAAACTCAATACATTTTTTAGTCTTTTTGAGTTCCTTATTTACAATATCCGCCCCAGTCCTTGGCGGGAATTTTTTAAAAATAATTCTAATTTTGAGTCGAAATGGGTAATTCGCAAAAAGAATTTAAATTCTGGACTAGAACAAGGAAGTTTTCAAACGAATAATAATTCTGAGCTAAAACTGGAAATTTTCTAAAAGAATTAACATTCTTAATTGGAAGATTCTTAGTTGGAACAGGAAATATTCCAATTTTAATCAATTTTGAGCTGAAATTGGACATTTAAAAAAAAAATTGTGGACTGTGACAGGGAATTTTTCAAAAGAATTCTAATTTTGTGATGAAACGGAATTTTCAAATTTAAACAAATTCTCAGTTGGAACAGGAAATATTCCAATTTTAATCAAGTTTGAGCTGGAATTGGAAATTTTCGAAAAAACTTAAAAGTCTGCATTGGAACAGGGCACTTTTCAAAATAAACTTAATTCTTAGTTGAAACGGGTAATTTTCGAAAAGAATTAAAATTCTGGATTGGAACAGGGAATTTTTTTATATTAAGAGCATCTGACCTAGAACTAGGGGAAATTTCGAAAAGAATTTAAATTCTGGATTGGAGCCGGACATTTCTCAATAGAAATTTAATCCTGCGTTGAAACGGGGTAGTTTCGAAAAGTATTTTTTTTTTCAAGTTTTTGGAAAATTCCAATTAAAACGCTTTAAAATATGTAACCATTGAAATATTTTTAAAACTATAAGCTTAAAATTTTGAATCTTGAATTGAAAAAAATGTTACTGCGCTTCAAATGTTCGAAATCATCAAAATAACTATTTAATTAATATAAAATATCTGAATTATTGCTATAAAACTGAAACCAGAAGATAAGAATGACTTAACTATGACCATTTTTCTTTAAAAATAATAAATTTAACTCTAAATTTAGCTTTAATATCGTCGGTAAAATTAAAATAAGAATTAAATAAAATTTTGAGGTTATGTCGAAGAAATCTGAATTTCTGATGCTTACAATCCTGAATATTTATAAGTTCATTTTTAGAGTTTTACATGCTATGCTTTATCTTTTAATTATATCAAAAACTAAACACGTTGCTTTGATCTTCTAAAATTCCTGAAACTTGCATTTCGGGTTGCGTTCAACTTTCTTCTTCATCATCTCCATCAATATCTACATAATTTTCAATATATAATCAATAATATAATAATATAATATATCTTAGAAATATACAATTCATGATAAGTTTTCAAATAAATTTAAATTTTGAGGTTAGGTTTCGATTCAGTCAACGCGATTCAACGATTTATTTACCCTCGTTCTCATAACGAAAATTGTCTAAAGCAGCTAACGCGCAATGCTTTCGAACTCGTGGTGTACTAGGCTTTGGCATATTGTTTGTTGCATTATACACTTAAACTCAGATAATAAACATGAATTTTAGCAACATTAACACACTTCATTTTACAGCAGGGCATTTTCCCTAAATTGGAACTAGGTGGCGTTGCAATACTTGAACTGGTCTGGCTCGGGTCTGGGCCATGGAATTATCCCGATCTGGCCCCGAAGATACTAAACCGATCAGGGCCAGGTCGGTAATCGGGAAAATATATGGCGATTTCCACACGGGTAGCGAATATATCCATAATAATTCGCATCAGTATTTGACTTTGAAAACAATGCTATACTCATCTCATTTGCAACTAAAAATGAATACACGAGGATCGATCGTCGAGTTTCTAAAATAAGCAATTCCTACGTCCATCCTTTTTCTCATCTAAGACGATTTGCGTCATTTTCTGAGCCGCGTGACATTATTGTGATACACCAGGTAGGATTCGCGAAAGCGCTTCGATTCTCTCGTGGTAAATCGTGGATTCGTACAATACAATCATAAGGTGAGGCGGAACCGGCACGGCATTTAGGGGGTGGGAGGGGGAGGAAGTACGTAAGGGGAAATGAGGAGTTAGGTGGAGAATGAGGAGGAGGAGGTTGTGGAGAAAGGGGAGAAAGGGGAGAGAGATCAAGCTGGGCTTAAGTTTAAACGAAAAGCAGTTAGGCCTGTCACGTGTTGCGGTTTTGTGTGGCGTCGGGCGTTGCGGACCTGGAAATTGATGCGCAGTGGATGCGAAGCCGCGAATAGATCCCCGAGAAAGAGAAGCGGTGGGATCAAACCACCGGTGTGTCGAATTTTTTCAAGCGACGAGAAACTTGTCGCATCGTTGTGCAAATGACAGAAATTTTGTCGAGATTTATTGCTTTTCTTCCTTTTAAGGAGCTGCGAGACAAGCTTCTGAATAGAAGATTGTCTCTGACAGAAGCTTTTGTCTTATTTTTAGGAGAGTCTAACGTCTATGTTTAGGCTTCAGCTATATTTTTATCTGGTTCTATAATAATTTAGTAATCGCCAATGAATGGTTCATTTTTAGGATAAAGGATATATATATATATATATTCATTTTTGTCATTTTGATAGAGGGTGTCGAGAGTTTAAAAAAAAATCCACGTCTTTTCCAGGTTTTCCAGGACAAAAAAATTAATTATTCAAGATACCTTTTTTAGAGTCAGAACATACTTTTCACGCAACATGACAGAAATGGTAGATCTAGTGGAACTAAAAAAATGCGAAATTTCTCATACGCCCACAAAATCTGATTTTATGGTCAAAAACCCGTTTTTTCGTGATTGTTTATTTTATCACAGTGAAAAGTCACGACGATACAATCAAAAATAATACAGAGTTTCATATATTTTCAATTTTAATAACAATTTAATGACTTTTTCAATATCCAATAATTTTCTGCTGTTGATATAATCAAAGCGAGTTCAATTCCGTATGTAATAAGCTTTTTTATTAGAATTGGTCAACTTTGACTGAGTTACCTAATTAAAAAAAAAACAAGATTAAACTGCAATCAAAATAGTTGCATTTTGAACGTAATAATGGAATTTTTTAGAAGATAGTTCAATTTTTAACAAACAAAGGTGAATTTTAAATACCAAACGACGAATTTTCTTTACAAATAGATAAATGCTCAAGAAAACAGTTCAATTTTCAACAAAAAAGGATAACTTTTCAACAAAATACCTGAAGTTTCAACAAAATAGTTGAATGTTTAACCAAATACTGGAATTTTCTACCCACGCAAATGAATTTTCAACCGAATAGTCGAATTTCGACACAAAAAAATATTAAATTTCAACCAAAAATAGTTGAATTTTCAGGAAAAAAAAATAAATTCTCAATAAAAAATTAAATAATTGATGTTTGAACGAAAAAAAAAGATTTTTCAACAAAATAGTTAATGTACTAACCAATAGAGTTGAATTTTCAAAAAAATTATTAAATTTTTGACAAAAAAGTAAAATTTTTAACCAAATTGTTGAATTATCAACCTACAAAGATGAATTCTTAACCAAAAAGACGAATTTTTAACCATGAATATTAAGTTTCTACCATGAAAGACAATTTTGAAACGAAATGCATAATGTTTTCAATAAATATTAGAATTTTCCATCAGAATCTGCAACCAAGAAAACGAATTTTTAACAAAGTAGGTAAACTATTAACAAAAAAGAAAGTTGTCAACCCAGTAGACGAATTTTCTGAAAACCATTCTAATTTTCAACCCGAAAATATTAATTATCTACCAAAAAGACGGATTTTTGACAAAATAATTTAATTTTCAACCAAAGAGATGAATTTTCGAATAAAATGATGAATCTGTAACGAAAAAAAAGGAAATTTTAATACTGTAATTCAACTTTCAACCTAGAAGGTTAATTTTCCCACCGAATAGATGAATTTTCAACCAATAAAGATCTTTCAGACAAGAAAAAAAAATTGCAACCAAATTGTTGAACGTTCAAGTCAAAAGACAAATTTTTTATAGATCAGGTGCCTTGCCAACCCGAAAATATGAATTTCAACGAGAAAGATTAGTTTTCTACCAAAAAAGACGAATTTTTAACTAAAAAAGATCAATTTTAAACAAAAAATTGAAAAATGACTTTAAAAGGTAAAAAATTAATTTTAGATGAAAAACTAATTTATAACAAAATACATGAATTTTCAACACAAAAGATGAATCTTAAAACAAATAAATCTTCAAAGAGTTTTCAGTAGAATTGTTGAATTCGTAATAAAATAATAATATTTTTAACTAAAATTATGATCTTCAGGATGAAGCAACTAGAAAAAGAAATGAAAAGTTGTTTATTTTCCCTGACCATTAATATTCAAATACCAGAATCTCAATCTTGTATTATTTTCAACAAAAAATATTATCTACACAGAATAAAAAAATTCTAAATTAAAATAAAAAATATATAATTTATTATTCTTGACTGTTATTTAACGTGCCTCTTATAGAAATTCCCTGATTTTTGCCAGATTTTTTTCAAAATCCCTGCCTTTTCCGGGTCAATAAAATTCCCTGATTTTTTCGCAGAATTGAACTTACTTTCAATATATTGACAGCAAAAAATTATTAGAAAAAATGTCGAGATTTGGAAGAATTTATACAATGAATTTTCAATATATTTCAATAAATTGAAGGTATTTCAAAGGATTTAAAATATCTGAGGAGTTTTTAAAAGATTTTCAAGTGGTTTTCAATAGATTACAATAACTTGAAGGGATTTAAAAAGAATTTAGGTTATTTTTAGTGTTTCCAAGGAATTTTCTAGAACTTAAAAATTGCAAGGAATTTCAAAAGATTTGAAATGTTTTAGGGTATTTTAAAATATTCCAAGAAGTTTCAAGAGATTTAATGATTATAAACTACACTGAACACCGGAGGTAGGGTCCCCGGAGTTAATAATTCCGAGAATTGACGCTACGCCGCGGATATGGGTGAGAGGAGCTGCGGGATGGGGGGGGGGGGGTTCACTCAGGCGTGACAAACCAGGATCGTTGCGGTAAGACGCTGAGTCCTAACGGCCTACCTGTCTAACTGCGTCATGACGTTGCGACAGTTCACTCGAAGCACGATGGCTGTTTGGATTACTTCGTGCGATCGAACGAGCATATCTTTGACATTAGCAACAGCGCCATCTGACATGCAAATATACATCGCGAAGTAGTGTCTCGAAGTTATTGGAGCAATGTTCATGAAAAAGAACATTGAATATCAATTCATTTTAATCAAAAATGTTATACTACGGTTTAAAATCAATTATTTACTATAAGATTTCTTGTTAATATTTAATTGAAATACAAATTTCTTCTGAATTGGCGGCTCTGTCGTAGCTACCCAATAGGCTCTACGATTCGACAAAGAAAACAAAGAAGTGTTGGATAGGCAGAGAGAGAGAGAGAGAATGATCGTTTCGAAACGCAAAGTGTGACCTGTCATTGGAACACAATCGGATCGTCTCTATCTCACATGATGTAAAGAGAGGTTTGATCGACTTCAAGCACCGGAGTCTCACTGTAGTGTTTTGTAATGACATACTGTCAAGTGTTGACGTGCTGTTTGTGAAAACTGTGTTTTTCGTGGAGAGGTGATTTAATATTTATAAAAGTAAGTAATTTTCTGTTAAATAACTTATTCATCTGTCTGCTTTTGAAACTGCGCCGCATGCATTATGCGATTCCGCAGAAGTGCGTGCTTCCCACTTGAACTATTTTGCAAAGTGTTTTGGTGAAAAAAAGTAATATGCTTTTGGATGCTGCTGTCTTCGAATGGTTTAATCAAGTGAGCGACAGAGTATCTGGACCGATTATTCAAGAGAAAGCTCTCCTTTTAAACGAGATGCTCAACGGCCCGCGAACGTTTTAAGTACGAAAAGAGGAAACACATTTATTTTAAAGTGTAACAGCAAACTTTCTTCCTCATTGCCGTTAAATTTTTAGTTTACCCTTATCTCCGTATTATAAAAACAATTTTTAAAATATTGTTTACCACTCATTAAAATCCACTGGAAACGATTCATACGCCCCTGACTGTTTACGTTCGAAGTGAACATAACTCCGGGGAGTTAGGTCCAAGGTCAGCCCCAAAATAATTTTTTTTTCAAGCCCCGATCAGGAATTTTAAGATTTCAGGAAATTTAATATAACTAAAATATTGTGTTGTATATGATTTACAGAAGTTTCTTTATCATAGCGAGAAAAATCTAGTAAATTCAATGTGAAGGACACAATTTTTTTCACTTGACGCATAATTTCTGGAAATTAGCAGATTATTTTTCTTATTAGCAAAATGTGTCTCGCACCGTGTAGAATTATCAGTCACCGTACCTTTAATATTTTTTAAAATTTGAAGAACATAAAAAGCACATTTTCAAGGTATTTCCAGATGAACTATTCTTCAAAGTAGAATTAAATTCAACTATTTTAATTTGATACAAAATCCATTTACCATGTTTTCTGGACATATTTGTCACATAAATGTATTAAATTATTTTATTTTTATATCGAAATTTTATTTTTAGAGTTCGAAAGTAAGAAAAATGTTACATTTATGTGTATGATTGAACTGACAAAAATTCAAGATCTATAATGTATTATTTTTTTATATTTAATTTATTTATTTATATTTGACACGAGCACAATTAAGTAACTTTATTTTTAATTAACAATTTAACATATTTAACAATTTTCATATATTTTTATTGCATTATTTATATGTAAATAATAGTTTTGAAAATGAAAACTTACCACAGAAGGTTAACTTTTGCCAGGTTTATTAAAAATTTGAACTTCTGATTATAACTTCATCCTCTAATATGACCAATTTCACTTTAAAAGTTGATACTTTAGACGAAAACCTTTTTTTTTTTGCTTAAAATTTCACTATTTTGTTGGAATTTTTTCGTTCTTGCAAACGAGTTTTTTTAACTGAATATTTCACTATTCCATTTTTGGTTCTTCTTTAGTTGAAAATTTATCTATTAGGTAGGATATTTCTGTATTTTGTTGAAAATTTGTCTTTTTTGGTAGAAAATTCATCTTTTGCTTTGAAAAATCCGTACTTTTCTGGAAAATGAACTTTTTTCAACTGGAAATTTAACTATTCCATGTTTGGTTCATCAATTATTTTCTTCAGTTGAAAATTCAGCTATTTGGTTGGAAATTTCTGTCTCTTGTTGAAACTTTGACTTTTGTTGTAGAATATCAATCTTATTGGTGACTAATTCACCTTTTTTATTGAAAATTAATTTCTCTGGTGGAATATTTGATTATTATACCACTAGGCCATTCCCCTTTCGGGGTAAGCGTGACTCACTCGGTGAGGAAGGGAGTAATGTGGGGATAGATTTTTAGATTTATCTAGTTGAAAATCCCTTTAAAAATTAAAATTCTGTTGAAAATTCATGTATTTTATTAAAAATCAATCCTTTTGTGTAGAAAATTAATTTTTTAGTTTCAAAATACATCTGTTTGGTTAAAAATTGAACTGTTTTGTTGAAAATTTGTCAAATAAAAACACTTTAAATGTAAGTAGATTTTCACGTCTTGAAGTTTGTTTAATTATTTTCAATTGTTAGTTAATTTAAATGTGGAAATTGAATTTTTAAGCCATACAATTAATGAAAAGTTTTATTTTTCAATTCTGTTATTAATTTTTCAAAAATACGTGCATACAAATTATATCTTAAGCTCTATTTCAAAAGATATGATGCCACTCATTTGAGAGAAGTAGTCTGGGACATACCACCGGACGAAAATTACCCGTATTCAATCAAATTTATTTTGATACAGAGTAAAATAAAAATAATTGGCAGATGAGATATTATTGGAGAAAATACGCTCACTGAAACCCTGTAGTTAAGAAATTTATTTATACTATCCCAACTTATAAAATAATCAGCTTCTCAAAATAGGGTATTACTTTAATTTTGAAGTTGGATCAAAATCGTTTGCAGCAGAGTGATACGCATTTGAATAAAATGATCAAGATTTAGTATTGCTATTATTGAACTCTGATACTTTTTTTAACAATGGATCTATTTTCTTACTTTTTGAAAAATAGACACTAATGCTACTATTTTATTAAATTTCTCGCTAACGCAACTATTTTTTCAATTTGCCTTTAAAAATATTTTCAAACTTCTCCGATAGATTATCCAAAATAGCATATCCGCTATTTCAGAAACCGAATTTTCAAAATATTTCAATATTTTGAAGATTTAAAATAATAACATGGGATTTCACAGTATTTTAACTGGTTTCTGAGATTGTATAAGGTTTGAACACTGTTAGTGTATGATAAAAGATTCAAAAGAATTTAAAGAATTTCGAAGATTTCGCAAATATATAGGACCTCTAAGGACTTCAAATTTTTTAAAAGTTTTAATATGTTTTAAAGGATTTGAAAGATTTGAGCGAAATTTACAAAATTAAAAGAATCTTACAACATTTCAAGAAATTGTAGGTAATTTCAAAGAATTTCTGGAGAACTTTAGAGAGTGAATGAAATAAAATTAAATTTTTAAGGATTTATATTGATTTTATAGCATTTCATGGTGTTGCAGACGATTTCAAAGACGAAAACGTTTTTGAAGGAATTTAAAAAGATATTTCGGGTTTTGAGATGTACGGGATTTGGGAATATTTCTACAGGGATTTCACAATATTTGAAGGATTTTAAAAATTTCACAGGATTCTAAAGAACGCAGTACATTTTAAAAGGTTCCGAGGAATTTCATTCGATTTCAAAGAATTTTCTAGAATTATAGAATTTCAGATGTTTTCATAAGAATTTTCGAATTTTAACAGTATTTACAAAACTTCAAAGGATTTCAAGTAATTATATAATATTTAAGGGATTCATAAGATTCCAAAAGAAATTAAAAGGTTTCATAAGATTGCAAAGAATTTCTATAGATTACAAGGGGTTCAAAGAATTGGAGAGTTTTTCAAAATTCAAAATTTAAGGGTTCTCAATATATTCAATTGGATTTCAAAGATTTCAAGAAATGTAACAGCTTTTTTTTAATATTTCAAGAATTTTATCTTATATGCGATTTTCCGGGAGTTTAGTGGATTTAAAAAATTTCATCTTTTTTCAAGGAAGTTTAAAACATAATTGAAAATGTTGACATGTTTCATGGGATTTTAATGGATTTGTTTCTGTAGGGATTTCAAAAAATTTAATGGATTTTAAGATTTTTTAAGGGATCTGAATGGGTTTTAAAAAGTTTAAGGTATTTTAGAATATTCTGAGATATTAAACGAGATTTAAAAATTATTAGGGATTTTCAAAGAATTTCGCAGGATTTCAGAAATTTTCAAATGATTTCAAAAATGTATCAAGGATATCAATGATATATAATATTAAATATTCAGTAGCAAATATTATTAATAACTATTTAGTATTAAATATTTAAAAAATTGCATGGTACTATTATGCTACTAGTTTTTCAATTTATGCTACTATCGCTATAATTTTCAAGTACAAAATTATCAGTCATGATTAATTTGACTTTTTCACATTTAATTTCAAATTATTATTAATTAATTTTTTAATTAAAATTAAATTTTTTGTTACAGCTATACTATACAGCAAGACATATATGTAGCTCTAGGTGCGTCAATGAAAATAATAAAATGAATCTGTATGATATTGAAGCACTTAAGTGAATTATTTATTAATAAATAAAATACAAAATAAAAGAAATATATTTTCTAACACAAATATATATCTATATAAGTGCAACAAGCTTCAAGTGCTGAACATTTATTTCAATGGACCATTTGAAAAAGCACTCTTAAAACAAAAACTTGAAGCTGAAACGTTTCAAAACATGTTGAAAATACAAAAACCGAAGACAGAAGTTGTTATTCAATATAAAATAGTAATAGTTGAAATATATATATATATATATATATATATATATATATATATATATATATA
>CAKNYM010053149.1:158657-217756 GCA_932195095.1 Andricus curvator | reverse complement strand
ATATATATATATATATATATATATATATATATATATATATATATATATATATATACACATATTCTTTGTGATGAGAACAATTTTAAACATATAAAAGTTATTTATTTAACCAATTTTATTTTCTGATGTGCCTTTTTATATCGCCAACGACCTATTTAAATTCAATTAGAATAAAATATATACGTGAATGGCAGAAATCATTTATCATTATTTAAAAATATAACACTTCTTATAAAAGGATTGTTCCTTCTTTTCTGCGCGCAAAATAAATTTTTAATCATCCTCATAATTTCCTCCTTTCTCCTGAAAAAATTACCCTATTTCCCCTTTTTTTAGCTGTTTTGCGCCGTGATCGCTGACGCAGCGTTACAAATGTAATTTATGCAAATATAAACTTCAACATTTTTTTTTGCTCTAAGAAATGTAAAGAATTGATTCCCTTTTATACTTTTTATACTTCATGTAATTATAATGACCGTTTCTAGGTTTACCGAGATTCTGTGAGCGGAGAAAAAATATTTTCGGTATCCCAAGACGCTTCGAATTTAGAATCTGTAATTATATTTTGCGCATAAAAAATGTTCATCTACCGAAATTTTGTTTGGAAAAACTGTCAATTGTTAGTTAAAATTTTCTTTCAAGATAAAATGAAAATTATATATTTAATTAATATCATTGAAGTGCCCCATCTCACACAAAGTTTACCAGTTTTATTTTTTAATTTTCCTTCATGCGTTTCATATTTTTACGTAAATGATATTATAAAACCAGGTGGAAAAATGATATATAGTCCATACATAGTGAAAAAAATTATATATCATTCTCATTTATTTTATGCAAAAAAAAATATAAAACAAATTAAAATTATATATAATATTTCCCACTATGTATAATTTTCTTCCGCCCAGGACGGTTAGCAGTATGCAAATATAAATTTATGTTTTCATATATTTTATGCTACAGACTAAAAATATCTCAATGAAAATAATAACTATTTTCATTCAATGATATGAGTTTCAGGATAAGAAAAGTATTCATTCTTAGGCTTAATTTAAAAAGAAACACGTAAAAAATGTCATTAAAACGTATTCAATGTTATGACTAAGGATATTAAGTTTAATTATTATTTTTGAACGCTGAAAATACTCGCGCCTATTTAATGGAATCGACTGCTTCAATTAATAAAAATATGTTTATTCAAAAATATTAATTAACAAAATAATTAAATTTTGTTTAAAAAACATCAAATCCGTTGGTAATTAATGGACAATTACGAACTCGAATTTTCTTCTTGGACTTCATAAAAAGGCTTGGTATTCCAATGTAAGAATTGACGAGAAAAAAATACAAAAAAAAAGGAAAAGAAATTACTGTTCGAAAATAGTTCTAAAAAGTGTGAATAAATATCATGTCAAAATCTAACTCCTTCTGATTACGATGAGAATATAAAACCTGTTACTTAATAAAGAATAAACTAAAATTGCCAGTGAAAAGTACCACCAATTTTAGATAATCAATGATTTAAATTGTTAATATTACAAATTTTTCTGTAATAAATATAATAATATATAATTAATAATAATATAATAATATAATAATATAAATTCAAGTAAAATTTGTTCCATTTTTAGAGAGAACATTTTGCAACGTTTATTGTCAACGAAGATTACATGTGAGAACTATTTAAGCTAAATTTCCTTTTCTTAACACTTGCAAATTACTGAATTTGAAAAAGCCAAAAAGTGTATTTTTAATTAAAATTTTGTTATTTGAATAGAAATTTCCGTCAAACAAATTATTTTAGTTTAGGCCGTGCCTACGGGCAGTGAAATTCGGTGCGCGTATCATGGGTAAGATAGAAAAGATTTACCAAAATTCTGTGAGCGTAGAACACAAAAATTTTTGGTGAACCTATAGATATTTATTCACTTTATTATTTATTTTTCAATTATATAAATTATTTCATAAACCATTTTCTTAATTGTTTAGATTCTTAAATTTTGGAATTTCAGTAATATAATAAACTTTCGGTAATTTTTCCGTGTCGTTCATTGGTCCCCGATTTCATTTTTTGTAAATTCCAGAATCTTATTTAATATTTTTACACTCAATTGATCAAAATACGAGAAAAAAATGATCAGGATCTCCGAAATAATGTGGAAAATTAATAGGTACTGACTAGTATTACGGAATTTTTCATAACGTTAGCTTGAACGAGCTGGAAAAAGGATTGGTCGTATGGTAAATTCTGTAACGACAGAAATTTCGAAATTAATATGAACAGTCGATTTTTGTAGGATCTACTTTAACTCTTTCTAATTATTTATACAAACAATGATTATAATATTTAGTTAATATTAGTAGTTTATTAATTTCCATCTTAAGCATTTTTAAAATCATTATTTCAAAATACATTGGTCACAGTTAGATTGTTACTTTTATCAGTCACTTCTTAATTCAGGCGTGCTTCTGGGGATTTTCGACTCAATTGACCAACACGAAAAGTAACTTGATTATGTCCTTCCTCTTAACAATCTTCAACAACAACAAAAATCTCACTGGTAGCTCCCATTCCTTCTCAATTTTTCCAAATAATGTAATTCGAAATAATATTTTCCAAAAAAGCATTCTTTTTATATCTAAACCTCCTACATCATAGCGCCTCAAGAAACAGATTCTTGTATTCCAGTAGTCACATCCTTAATAGTCAGCCCTGCCCCCATCTCCAATATAAATTATCCTCCTCACCCTACTAAACCCTGACGATCCACGTGTCAATAGAAAAGCCTCATCACTTCCTCAGATCTATATGAAATCCGGGAAATGCTGCAGGTCTTTCATTTTTGTAAAGCAAGCGAGTTTACTTCTCGCGACTCTGCGACCGCGGCCGGCCCCCGCGACGCCACGCCTGACTATAGAGGTATGAGTGAAAAGTAGAGGAGCAGAGGGACATTCTCACACAGAGACGCGAGGTAGCAGAGGACTGCTGCAGTAGAGTGTAGAGGACCGGCGACGGACGTGAGGGCGCCAGAGGAAGTAAGTAGAGAAGGTCACACAGAGGCAGACACAGGTGGGCGTGGCGCCTGTCCTGCGCCACTCTGCGCCGCACATCATAGCGCGGGGGCTCTCTCGGTGCCAGCGATATGAAATTATATACAAGGTGGGCCTCCCCCTCGACCCACGGCCCTCGCCCCCCGCCGCCACCCTTTTCAGTCATCCGCAACGCCACCCCGATCTCCCCCCCTCTTTACAAAGTCGCTCCTGTGCCTGTGGCCCCTTCGCCCCTAAAGCGGCACACTCAGCGACTCAGCTTCCTCCGCTTCTTCTGGTCCTCTTCTTCTTCTTCTTCTTTCAGGCGCTGCCGCGTATATACGGTTATTCCTGTTGCAGTTGCGCGGCCTTACGGCAGTAGGATAAATAAGAAAAGGCCCCGCTCGTTCGTCACGAGCTGCGGTCGACAGTAAGGACGCCGCCGTCTCATCTCGCGCGGCCAATCAGCCTCGTAATCACTGAGCTGAACGTAAGTTTGTTGGTTGGTAGCATTCGTTCTTAGGTTAGTTCGGTTGTTCTTGGCTTCATATTTGGTCCCTGTATTTAATGTAGCAGAGAAGTCCTGTGCAGAGGTTTTGACGGGGTCCGATGAGACACTAGGGAGTTTGTCCTGGTTCTAAGGGACTGTACTTAAATTACGTAACAGCTCAAGTGGGGGGAGGGGTCGAGGGTCGAGAGATTTTGTTACGAAGGGGGGTCTTCATTCATGTACGTAATTTTTAGAAACTCGCAAGTGAAACAAATAACTCGTAGTCATTCTACAGAATGGACAGAAAATCTTGTAAGAGTCAGGGAATTTCTAAACTTTAAATAACTGTCAAGAATAATCAATTTGAAAATTTTTAATTTTGAGTTAAAATTATTTTATTCCGTTTATAAAGGATTCTATAATGTGAAAAATTTTACAAAATTAATATTCTTGTCTCTGAATGTTAATGGTGAAGGAAAGTAAAAAATTGGTCTGGGAAAAATTAAGGAATTTTCAAAATGGAATTTTTGCGGTAACCCTGTTATAATATTCTTGTTGTAATTTATTTGCCTTCTTTTTCTATTTCTTTTTTTTTGCAGTTGCCTGGAGATTATCTTCCCAGTTATAATTTTATTATTTGGTTGAAAATTCAACAATTTTGCTGAAAGCTCTTTTGGTTGAAAAGTCATCCTTTTTGGTTGAAAATTCAACGGTTTGGTTAAAAATTCATCTGTTTTAGTAGAAATTTCATCTTTCTTGGATAAAAATGCAACTATTTGGTTGAAAATTTATCTGCTTTGTTTGAAGATACAACTATCTTGTTTGAAAATTTTTGTTAAACCAATTTGTTAAGAAATCATTTTTTATCAAAGATTTATACTTTTAGTTAAAATCATCCCTTTGATAGAAAATTTAACTATTTTTCCTTGAAAATTAAATTTTTTTGCTGAAAATTCATATTTTCGGTTGGTAATATCAACTCTTATACTTTTTGGTTGAGAATTCATCTTTTCAGGATAAAAATTTAATTTGAAGAAAATAAATAAATTTGACATTTTTAAATTTTAAGTTGAAATTATATTATTCCGCTTATAAAAGATTCTATAATGTGAAAAATCTTACAAGATTAAGATTCTTGTCTCTGAGTGTTAATGGTGAAGGAAAATAAAAAATTGGTCTCGGAAAAATTAAGGAATCTTCAAAATGAAATTTTTGCGGTAACCCTGACATAATATTCTTGTTGTCATTTATTTGCCTTCTTTTTCCATTTTTTTTTTTTTTGCAGTTGCCTGGAGGTTATCTTTTTAGTTATAATTTTATTAGTTGGTTGAAAATTCAACAATTTTGCTAAAAGCTTTATTAATTGAAAAGTCATCCTTTTTGGTTGAAAATTCAACGGTTTGGTTAAAAATGCAAATATTTGGTTGCAAAGTTTACTTTTTGTTTAATATTTTTATTTTGTTGTCGAAAAGTCGACTGAAACCTCTTTTGGATGGAAATTCAACTATATTTTTTTGGAAAATTTGTCTTTTTGATTTAATAATTCATCTGTTTTAGTAGAAATTTCACCTTTCAGATACAACTATCTTGTTTGAAAATTTTTGTTAAGCCAATTTGTTAAGAAATCATTTTTTATTAAAGATTTATACTTTTAGTTAAAATCATCCCTTTGATAGAAAATTTAACTATTTTTCCTTGAAAATTAAGTTTTTTTGCTGAAAATTCATATTTTCGGTTGGTAATGTCAACTCTTATACTTTTTTGTTGAGAATTCATCTTGTCAGGATAAAAATTTAATATTGTTGTGGAAAATTCAAGTATTTTGTTAAAAAGTCATCTTTTATGCTAGAAAAGTCATTTTCTTGTTTGAAGAAAATAAATAAATTTGAAATTTTTAAATTCATATCTGACATATTGTTTTATTCCGTTTATAAAACATCCTATGTTAAAAAGTTACAAGATTACAATGCTGTTCAGGGAATTTCTAGACTTTAAATAACTGTCAAGGATAATAAATTTGAAATGTTTTAATTTTAAGTTAAAATTATTTTATTCCGTTTATAAAAGATTCTATAATGTGAGAAATGTTACAATATTAATATTCTTGTCTCTGAATGTTAATGGTGAAGGAAAATAAGAAATTAGTCTGGGAAAAATTAAGGAATTTTCAAAATGAAATTTTTGCGGTAACCCTGATATGGTATTCTTGTTTTAATTTATTTGCCTTCTTTTTCTTTTTCTATTTTTTTTTTTTGCAGTTGCCTGGAGATTATCTCTTTAGTTATAATTTTATTATTTGGTTGAAAATTCAACAATTTTGCTAAAAGGTTTTTTGGTTGAAAAGTCATCCTTTTTGGTTGAAAATTCAACGGCTTGGTTCAAAATGCAATGATTTGGTTGCAAAGTTTACTTTTCGTTTAAGATTTTTATTTTGGTGTCGAAAAGTCGACTGAAATCTTTTTTGGATGGAAATTAACCTTTTTTTTGGTAAAATTTGTCTTCCTGATTTAAAAATTCATCTGCTTCAGTAGAAATTTCATCTTTCTTGGATAAAAATGCAATTATTTGGTTGAAAATGTATCTTCTTTGTTTGAAGATTCAACTATCTTGTTTGAAAATTTTGGTTGAACCAATTTGTTAAGAAATCATTTTTTATTGAAGATTCATATTTTTTGTTAAAATCATCCCTTTGTTATAAAGTTTAACTATTTTGTAGGAAATGTATCATTTCTAATTGAAAATTTAACTACGTGGGTAAAATTTGAACTTCTGTGCTGAATATTTATTTATTTATTTTTTTTTAGTAAAGATGAATCTCTTTGGTTGAAAACTAAACTATTTCGTTTTAAATTCGTATATTTTTCGGGCCTAAATTCATTTTCTTAACTGAAAATGTAACTTTTCCATTCTTGTAAATTGACCCCCTTTAGTTGAAAATAGCCCTTTTTTGATAAAAAAATAATGATCTTGATTTGAAAATTTTGTACTTTTTGGTTAAAAATGCAATAGTTTCCTTGAAAATTAATTTTTTTTTTTTGATGAAAATTCATATTTTCGGTTGGAAATATTTACTCTTATACTTTTTTATTGAGAATTCATCTTTTCAGGATAAAAATTTAATATTGTTGTTGAAAATTCAAGTATTTTATTAAATAGTCATCTTTTATGCTAGAAAAGTCATTTTCTTGTTTGAAGAAAATGAATAAATTTGAAATTTTTAAATTCATATCTGACATATTGTTTTATTCCGTTTATAAAACATCCTATGTTAAACAATTACAAGATTACAATGCTGTTCAGGGAATTTCTAAACATTAAATAACTGTCAAGGATAATAAATTTGAAATGTTTTAATTTTAAGTTAAAATTATTTTATTCCGTTTATAAAAGATTCTATAATGTGAGAAATGTTACAATATTAATATTCTTGTCTCTGAATGTTAATAATGAAGGAAAATAAGAAATTGGTCTGGGAAAAATTAAGGAATTTTCAAAATGAAATTTTTGCGGTAACCCTGTTATAATATTCTGGTTTCAATTTATTAGCCTTCTTTTTCCATTCCTTTTTTTTTTTTCATTTGCTTGAAGATTATCTTTTTAGTTATAATTTTATTATTTGGTTGAAAATTCAACAATTTTTCTAAACCTTTTTTGGTTGAAAAGTCATCCTTTTCGGTTGAAAATTCAACGGTTTAGTTAAAAATGCAATTATTTGGTTAAAATGTTTACTTTTTGTTTAAGATTTTTATTTTGGTGTCGAAAAGCGACTGAAATCTTTTTTGGACGGAAATTCAACTTTTTTTTTGGTAAAATTTGTCTTCCTGATTTAAAAATTCAGTAGAAATATCATCTTTCTTGGATAAAAATGCAACTATTTGGTTGAAAATTTATCTTCTTTGTTTAAAGATTCAACTATCCTGTTTGCAAATTTTTGTTAATCCAATTTGTTAAGAAAACATTTTTGATTAAAGATTCATAAATTTAGTTAAAATCATCCCTTTTATAGAAAGTTTAACTATTTTATAGGAAATTTATCATTTTTAATTGAAAATTCAACTACGTGGGTAAAATTTGAACTACTTTGCTGAATTTTTTTTTCAGTAAAGAATCATCTCTTTGGTTAAAAATTAAACTATTTTGTTTTAAATTCGTATATTTTTCGGGTGTAAATTAATTTTCTCAATTGAAAATGTAACTTTTCCATTCTTTTGAATTGACCCCCCTTTAGTTGAAAATAGCCCTTTTTTGATACAAAAATAATAATCTTGATTTGAAATTTTGTACTTTTTGGTTAAAAACGCAATAGTTTCCTTGAAAATTAATTTTTTTTTTGCTAAAAATTCATATTTTCTGTTGCAAATATCAACTCTTATACTTTTTTGTTGATAATTCATCTTTTCAGTATGACAATTTAATTTTGTTGTTGAAAATTCAAGTATTTTGTTGAAAAGTCATCTTTTATGCTAGAAAAGTCATTTTCTTGTTGGAAGTAAATAAATAAATTTGAAATTTTCAAATTCATATCTGAAATATTGTTTTATTCCGTTTATAAAAGATCCTATGTTAATAAAATTACAAGATTAAAATGCTGGTATGCGAATATTAATTGTCAGGGAAAATGAAAAATTGGGCACGGGAAAATTAGGAAATTTTGAAAAAGAAGTTTCCAGCCACTCTGCCTAATTCTTCTAGCAATAACTAGCAAAACAGAAAAATGCAATCTATCTTTTTGTCTTTCCCATAATGTTTTTGACAAAGTCAAACATAACTTCAAATTTAATTATGAATGGACATTTTTATCTATATGAGAATCACCCATATGTGATTTTCCTAGAAATGTCCTCTGTCTAATTTTTTTTTTACTAAGTAATACCAGTTCTGACTGTTGAAATTCCTTTCTATAGGTACTATTATGCAAATTATATCATTATTTTCTTTTTATTATGTATTATTCAATACAACATACATACAATGAATATAGAGTAAAGGAGTTAAACAATACTTGAAATCTGGTTTACACCTTGCATAAAATCTCATAGAATCGCTGAAAATCTTTGCAATCTTTTAAAATTCTATAAATTCTTTTGAAAAATTGGTAAATCCTTTAAAATGTTTTGAATTTCATATAAATTGTTTGATATAATTTGCGTGCGATAGATATCTTTATAGTCTCTTGAGAACCCTTTAAAATGATTTTGCTCTCTGGAAATCCCTTATAACCCTTTAAAAACTGTGAAAATCCTTGAAATCTTTAAAATCCCATAAGAATACATTATATCCCTTCAAAATACGTCAAAATCCCTCCAAATCTCGGATATATATACCATTAAGCCATTTCCCTTTCGGCGAGCCTCAAGGGGTAAGCGTGACACTACCCGATTCGGGTAGTGTTTCTAGGTGGATAGTTTCTTGTAGTAAATAACTACAAGTGTGGGCTCACCACACCCACCACCGCCAACAGCAACGCAGTAGTATCAGACGGTCACCCATCCAAGTACTAACCGCGCCCAACACTGCTTAACTTCAGTGATCTAACGGGAACTGGTGTTTCCAGCGTGGTATGGCCGTTGCCATAATTCGGATAATTGGTTAAAATCCTAAATATTCCATGAGGTATTTCGAAATCTTACGAGTCCCCTTAAAATCTTTGATATCCCTTTAAAAAAATTGGGAAATTCCAAAATTCGTGGAATTATTTCTGAATCTCCTTAAATATTAAAATTCATTACAATCATTTAAAAGGCTTTAAATTTCCCGAAATCTCTTTAAATCATTTATATTATCGGAAGACTTTTTTAAATTTCCTTACATACCATTAAGCCATTTCCCTTTCGGGTTAGGCGTGACTCACTCGATAAGGAAGGGAGTAATGTGGGGAAGGGGGTGTAGATTTTTAGATTGATCTAGAATTCCCGTCTTATTCATAATCCTTTGAAATCTCTCAAAATCCTTTGTAATCTCGTGAAATCATGGAAACCTAGTTATATATTTCAAAATTCGTTAAAATCCTTTGAAATCTTTTTAAATCCTCTGAAATCTTTTGTAATTTGTTTGAAACCCTTCAAATTTCCGAAATCTCACTAAAATCCCTGGATAATCTTCAAAATTCGTGAAAATATTTCTTCGCCACGTGGAATCCTTTAAAATCCTTTGAAAATCCTTAAAAACTTTTGAAATCGTTAAAAATCTTCGGAAATCCCATGAAATCATCGAAAACCCTTTACACACTCAACTCCCGATATAAGAATCCCCGGTTTACAATATTTCTAGAATTGATGACCTCAAAAGTTTCGCGATGAGAGGTGTCGCGGGACCGACAGAGAGGCTATGCTCAGTCAAGCGTGACAAACAGCATGAGGGCCGCACTCTCAGTCCATTTGTTTCATCAAGTTGCGTCTTACGATTGGTTTCCCCCGATTTAGGATCAAGGCGACTGCAAGCTATGCCCGAAACTATTATTATATCGCGAGTTTAGTGTATATCTTGAAATCTATTATAATTTTTTTAAATCCTTAGAATTTTTCGCACTCCAAATATTCGAAATCTCACTAAAATCCACCCATATCCTTCGAAATTCGTGAAAATACTTCGGTACCACATTTAATATTTTGAAATCTTTTTAAATCCCTTCAAATCTTCGAAAGTTTACTAAAATACACCGAAATCCTGTGAAATTTTTAAACCTCTTAAAAATCTTTCTAAGATTCGGAAATCCTTTAAAATTCCGTTAAATCTTTGGAAATTTTACGAAATCTTCTAAAATCCGTGAAAATAATTTGGAACTTTTGAAATCTCTTAAACCCCTTCAAAAACTGTGAAAATCCTAGTAATAGCTTGAAATCTTTCAAATTCCTTAAAATCTATAATGATTGGTTGAAATTCTTGAATTCTCGTGCAATATCTCGAAACCTTACGAAATTCCTGGAAATGTTTGAAATGCCTTTTGAATGCATTTAAATCTTTAAAATCCGTGAGAATTTTTTCACTCAAATGTGAACTGAATTAATAGAACCCAGTAAGAAAATCCAACTGTTTTTGTATGAAAGTTATTTTGTTTGTTGAAAAGTCTGCTATAATATTTTTATTTTGGAATTCATCTTGTTTAGTTAAAAATTCTACTATTTTTTTGTTAAAAATTCAATCACTTACTAGAAAGTCTAATTACTTTGCTAAAAATTCATTTTTTGGTTGAAGATTCATATCTCTGGTTGAAAATTTAACTATTCAGTTAAAAATCGTTTTATTTTTGGTTTAAAATTAATTTTTTAAACTGAAAATTCAACCGTCTCATTTTTGGATGAAAATTGATATTTTTTAGTTTAAATTTTAACTATTTAGTTGGAAAATCAGATTTTCTAGTTGAAAATTCAAGTACTTGATTGAAAATTCAACTCATTGGTTGAATGTTGAACTCTTTTATTTCAAAAATTTATTTTCATCGTTTGAAGATTCATCATTTTAGTTGAAAATTCATCTCTTTGGTTGAAAATTTAACTATTTCACTATAACTTTGTATTATTGGCTGAAAATTCATCTGTTCTATTTTAAAATATTTGGTTGAAAATTCCTATTTTTTATTTGAAAATGTAAGTACTTGGTTGAAAATTCAACTCATTGGTTGAATTTTAAACTTTTTTATCCACAAATTGATTTTTATCTTTTAAAGATTCATCATATTATTAGTTGAAAATTCTTCTCTTTGGTTAAACATTGAACTATTTTACTAAAACTTTGTATTCTTGGCTGAGAATTAATTTTTTTCACTGAAAATGTAACAAAAGTTATTTTAAATAAATTTTTATTGAATCTAACAGAGAAAAGTAGATTGAACTTTCATAATTTTAATTAAAGATTCCACAATTTGATCGTAAATTAACTTTTTTGTTGGAAATTCAGCTGTTTTGCAGAAGATTTGTCTTTATGGCTTCAAAATACAAAAATTTGCTAGAAAATTAAACTATTTAATTAAAAATTATCTGTTTTTTAATTCAAACTTTTGGTTTAAAATTGAAGTATTTATTAGAAATTTTAAGTATTCTGTTGGAAATTCTCTTTTTGTGAAAGATTAATGTTTTTATCTGAAAATGTAGCTATTCAATTTTTGGGTGAAAATGTTTCCCTTATAAGTTGAAAATTCAACTGTTTCGTAGAAAATTCATGTATTTTGTTGAAATTTTTTTGTAAATTGTGAAATAAGTTTACTTAGTTGCAGGAAATAGTTAATTCAACTTCTTCCTTATTTTTGGGTAGCTAAATTCTTAGTAAGGTTGACCACCTAAACCATTTAAGTTAACAAAGAAAAATATTCAAAATATTATGTTCACTACTTTTTTTAGTTAGATAAACTGAGAATTTAGTTAAAATAAGTCAAATGGTTTAAGAGGTCAACCTAACTAAGAATGATGTTACCCAGAAATAAGAATGCAGTTGGACTCACTATTTTCTCCAACTGAGTAAACTTAGTTGACGATTTACCTGGAATTTTTTTTCTGTGTATTTGGGTAGAAAATTAATATTGTTTGTTGAAAACTCATTATTTTGGTTGAGGATTCAACTAATTTGTTGAAATAATGTCTCTTTTAGTAGAATTCGATTGGCTGAGAATTTGTTTTTTTTTTAATAATTTTTTTCACTAAAAATTTAACGATTCCATTTTTCGTTGCAAATCGATCTTTTTTAGTTGAAAAATCAACTATTTCGTTAAAAATTCATCTTTTTTGACTAAAAATTAACTTTCTTGTTAAAAATTCTTTTTTTTCGGTTTGAAAGTCAACTGTTTTCTAAAATGTTCAACCTTTTAGCTTGAGAACTTAAATATTTTGTTAAAAATTCGTCTATTTGCGCAGATAATTTATCCTGTCTTTTCAGTTCAAAATTCAACTATTTGGTTCAAAATTCATATATTTTTTAAAACTTTGTATTTTGGTAGAGAATTGATCTTCTTGCTAGAAAATAATTCTTATTGTTTGAAGATTCACCTTTGTAGCTTAAAGATTCAGCTATTTTGTAAAAAGTTTAACCATTTGAAAGTTTGATTATTTTGATGAAAATTCAACTATTTTGTTGAAATCTTATGTTTTTGTTGAAAATTAAACTGTTTTGTCGAAAATTCGTCCTTTTGGATTGGAAATTCAACTAATCGATGGAAAATGCAACTACTAAATTTTTTTTGTGTCGAGAATTTGTGTCGTTGAATTTTTCATGAATATCATCCGGAAATTAGTTCGAATCCACAACAAATTAATCCATTTAAGAAAAATGATATTTAGAGTTGTCTCAAGCCCCATGAAGTTTAACATGTATTTCCCATGAGAAAAAAAGACGTTTTTGTAAATTTCATTCAGAATCGTGAATGTTAGGTGAATCGACTTAAAATTCAACATTTCTCTTTACAATTAGCCATGACATAGGAATAAAAGCTTACTTTTCAAATATCGCCCACACAAGTCTCTTTTATAGGGTCACAAAAAACCCCATAAATGAAAAAATATGTTTCGCGAGTTTTTGGCGCTAATTAAGATTTTTTTGTGATTTTCTATAAACAAATTGCTTCCAATATATGAAAAACTACTTTTTATAGATAATTAAATGCTTACATAAAATGATTAAACAATTTATCATTGTTTTTAGCAATTTTCTTTTAGAATATAGTTGAAAGGTCGCGGTTTTTTCTCATTTTTCCACATATTATCACTTTTTCACCTAATGAATTAAATTTAACATAAATGACTGTTTAAACAATTTATTATTATTTATCACAATATTCTCTTAGAATAATGCTAGAAAGTTACAGTTGTTTGTTGGTAATTTTCCAACTTATTATCCATTTTTCAGTCAGAGGAAATCAATAATGAATTAAACTTAACATAAATAATTGTTTAAACAAATTATTACTGTTTATCACTATCTTCGTCTATATTGATACTAAATAGTTTCGCTTTTTCTAAAATTTTTAGCTTGAGGTGATAATTAATTCAAGTCCACAAAACTAATTGTTTTAACAATTTTTTATTATTTTCTATTAATATTCTCTTTAAATTATGTTAGAAAGTTGCAGCTTTTTCAGAAATTTTCAACTTTTTTTCCACTTTTCACCAAAAGTGTGGTAATAAATAATGAAATTTAACAAATATAATTATTTAAACAAATTACTAATTGTCTATAACTATCTTCTCCTATTTTAATGCTAGACAGTTGCGGTTTTTTTCTGAAATTTTTCACTTTTTGTCCAATTTTCACTTAGAGCGAGGTAAGAAATAAGGCGGTTCAACAAATATAATTTTTCGAACAATTGTTTATTGTTTATAACTATCTTTTCTTAGAGTAATACTGGAAAGTTTTTTGGTTTTCTGAAATTTTCAGCTTTTCTTTGACTTTTTAGTTCGTAACAAATAATAAATATTAATATTAATTTGAACAAAAAGGGTGTTAGTAACTACTTCAAGGAAAATGTATTCTTTAAATCTGAATCAGTGAAATTTCACTGATTGAAATAGCTGGAAATGGGTCACTGACCATGAGTGAAAAGTTACTTATTCATTCAGTAAAATGAACACTTTTGAAAGTTGGCAGCACTGCACCCTGTCAATTTAGCAGTCAGAATAAAATATGATTTTAGTAGATTTATTTAAATTATCATAGTAAAAACTTAAAACCCATAAATGTGATCAAATATTAAAAAAGGCGAAAAGTTTCCATGCTTCTAAATGACAAATAATCTCACATATTACTTTACTTTCAAGATTTGACTGTTATGTTCAAAAATGTATTTCATTGAGAAATTACTTTTGCTATTTCAGTAAAAGAATAACAACAGCGCTATACTTTAAAATTCAGAGGTTAAGTAGAGGTTAAATATATCCACAAAATTGAAAGAGGTTGTTTAGAAACTAATTCTCTCTATTGTTCGTTTATTATTTATTTATAACTAAAAAGCCAAAGCAAAGTTAACAATTTCTGGAAAAAAGGCAAATTTCTAGCAATTATCTGAAAAAAGATTGTTATAAACAATAATAAATTGCTTACAAATTGTAATTGTTTTCATCTCGCTTTAAGCGAAAAGTGGACAAAAGTTGAATATTAAAAAAAAACATAACTTTTTATCATCATTTGAAGAGAATATTATTAAAAATAATAAATTGTTTGAACAATTATTTTTATTGAAGGAAATTAATTATTACATCACTCTACTTGAAAAGGTGACCAAAAGTGAAAATTTTTTAAATAAACCGTAACTTTCTAGCATTATTCTTATAGAATTTTATTATAAATAATAATACATTGTTTCAACAATTATATCTGTTAAATGCAATTAATAATTGCCTCGCTCTAACTCAAAAGTTGACAATGAGTTTAAAAATTCTGAAAACCCGAGACTTTGTAACTCTATTTAAAGAAAAAATTTCTAAAAACAATAATGAATTGTTCAAACAATTAATTAGCGACAAAAAGTTGCAAAATCCATTTTTTCACTTCTGGGGTTTTTTGGGACCCTATGAAATAAACTTATGGGGGTGATATTTGAAAACGAATTTTTTATTCGTATCCTATGGCTAATTTTGAAAAGAAATGTCGAGTTTCAATTCGATTTACCTAACATTGATGATTCTGAGTAAAATTTACAGAAACGTCTTTTTTCTTATGGGAAATACGTGTTAAACTTCATGGGGTTCGTGCCACCTTTAAATATTATTTTTAAAAAAGCATGATTTTTTTTGTAAATTCGAACACATTTCCGGGCAGCATGCATGAAAATTAAACAAAAAATTGTTTACGCATTTTTGGACCATTCTAATGAGGACCCTCCCTTATTTGAGGGTTGATTCTAGTAACTACCTCCCAAAAAAACGCTATATTTGTGAATTTTTTATGAGATTATTGATAAAGATATTGATGTAGGATTTGTCAGGCCTAATATTATACAGTCTTGAAATACATTTAAAAAAAATTTTTTATTCATTTTATACACTTTTTATACACAAAAACGTCAGTAAAACGCAACGCCTCGAAAAGTAGGTAGGTCCGGTTTGTTGGAAATATCTCAGAACTGGGCCATCTGAAACAAAAAAATGAAAAAGTTTTAAGTTAAGTATGACAATTGCTATCTCCCCTATAAATTTTTTTTAGACACGTGCAAAAATAACAAAATGGCGGTCAAAAAACGAAACAAAAACAAAAAATCGTGCTTTTTGTTTTTGTTTTTTGGCCGCCATTTTGTTATTTCTGCACTTATGTTAAAAAATTTATAGGGGACATAGCTATTGTCATACTTAACCTAAAACTTTTTGATTTTTTGGTTTCAGATGGCCCAGTTCCGAGATTTTTTCAACAAGCCGGACCTACCTACTTTTCGAGGCGTTGCGCGGCTATTGGATCTCGCGCTTCGCGCTCGATGATATATTTACCTCACTCTGCACGCTCGGTCTTTGTATTTCCCCCACATTTGTGCACAGACGTTTCAAAATTAAAGGTTAAATCATCGACAACTGTAATTTGGTGATTGTGAATTCTCCTTTGTTAAAGCTCCTTCGGCTTTAACGAATCCATTCTCATCGCGTACCTCGTGCTTCGCACTCGATTTTGTCCAAAATGCGAAATTTTCTACATTATATGTTCAACATTATTATATAAAATGTATATTACATTTATTTCTGCACGTCCGCCTGTGATTGCTTATTTAGATATTGCAAAATAAAGTAAAAATTGTATTTATCATGTTTATCGTGGGTGTGGTGAGCCCACATTTGTAGTTATTTATAACTACAAGAAAACTATCCACCTAGAAACACTACCCGAATCGGGTAGTGTCACGCCTACCCTGAAAGGGAAATGGCTTAATGGTATAATGGTATACTTTAATATTTTTTCCTGATTTTGCATTTAATTTTATCCTCAGCTACGGTGAAAATTTTATATCATTTCAATAAATGTATATTATTACAATTCATAATATTCATTGATATTAAAAACAGACGTATTTTCCTTGTCTTGTTTTTATAATTGAAAAAAGTGCGCATCCCATAAAAAACAATTTTGTTATTATGCATTTTATTGCAACTTGTGTCGTTTTTCCATAAATTGAATTTGTGTATGTTCAATGTTATTTTTTACGATTTGAACCAAAAATATACATCCTAGCGTAAAGTGGTTCTAACAAAATTTTCAAATGTAATTTAGGCGAAAAATTTTGTTCGATAAAATGTTATTGTTGCGTGTATCGTTTTTCCAAAAAGTTAATTTTTTTATTTTAAATGAATTTTTATAACAAAGGTTTATAACAAATTTGTAGATCTTTTTTGGTTGAACAGCTTTTGTCTATTTATCTTTTTTCATACCTTGCGTCGTTTTTCCACAATTTTTTGTATTGTTAATGTAATTTTTCACGATTGAATCAAAAATTACGCATTCTTTCAAAAAATTATTTATAAAAAATTGGTAGTATTTTTATTTATTTATTTTTTTTTTCATATCGTGCGTTGTTTGGCCTAAAATGTTCATTTACGTTTGTTTTTTGGAATTTTGTAAATGCTATAACTCCGGTAATTTTACTTTCATCAAAAAAAGTTATGGGAATATTTGGTTCGCTTTGTTGAGTACTAATAATATTGTCCATATGTTTTTTATATATTGAAAAAAGTGTTTTCCAAAATCTTCAAAATGTGCTCACTTTTTGAATTTTTATCCAAAATGGCTGGCTAACGAACTTGACCTTCATCTTAGAACACTCAAAGAGTATACCAAAGCCCAATCCAATACGTTAATTCTTTTAAAAGTTATCGTGCTAACAAACTACAAATCTACAGACTAACAGACAGACAAACAGACAGACACACAGACAGACATTTTGTAAAAATCTGTTTTTTTGGTTGAGAGGGTCTCAAAACACAAATCTAATACCTTCTCATTATAGGATGAAAATATAAAAAAAATTTAAGCCTAACAAATCCTACATCAATATCTTTATCAATAATCTTTTAAACAATAAAAAATAGTGTTTTCTAAGGGGTGGACCCATTAAAACATCAAAATCAAGTTTATAAAGTAGGTATGTTCGTGTTATACTACGTGGGTGATGATGGGTAGAAAGAGAAAAGGGAACAAAAAGAGAAACATGGAAAGGGGGATTTTACTACTCCACCTTAACTGCACCTGCACCGCTGTCACCGGAATCGACTGCCATAAAAGCGGTGAGCCTAATGTGGATCCACCCGCGAACTAACTTCTCGTGAAGAATGAAAGGGAGAGACGAGAAAAGGTCGCAACCGGCAATTGAGAAACCGAGTTGATTCTATATTTTGTGAAAGAAAAGAAGGTGGTGTAAGGAATCAGTAGCTCACAGCAAAAAATATACTTGGAAGATTGTTTTTTTTTCTCTAGTTTGTTAATTTCAATCATTAGGATATAGAGGAGGCCACCCTACAATAGATAATGATCCTAATGTAAATAATCAGTAATTATAAGCACAAATATAAGTAAAATAATTATTTACGATTTTATTATATCAACACGTATCGTGTCTGAACTATTAATTATATTGAATTAATCATTTGACATACATTTGTCTTTTCAATTAATGATTATTTACTGTTGGATCATTATTTATCTACTGTAGGGTGGTCTCCTCGAGACGACTGAAAAATCCCGAAAAATAAACTTCCCGAATAATAAAATTCCTGACAGTTTATAATATTACAGAATTTGAAAATTCCTGAATAATAAATTTTCCGTCAGAAAATTCCCGAATATAAACAATTAAATTCTTTGTAAGTAACAAATGTGTAATTGTCACATAATTTGCACTGTAATAATTTAATTACTTTTATAAATAAAATAATTTTAATTGTTTATATTCGGGAATTTTCTAATTCGGATATTTTATAATTCGGCATTTTTCTGTCGGGAATTTTCTAATACGGGAATTTGCAAATTCGGTAATATAAACTGTCGGGAATTTCATTATTCGGGAATTTTCGAATTCGGTAACATTATAAACGGTTCGAGAATTTTATTATTCAGGAATTTTCCAATGCGGGAATTTTATTATTCAGGAATTTTCCAATGCGGGAATTTAATTATTCGGGAATTTTCCAATTAGGGAATTTTACAGTGTCGCGAATTTTATTTTGTGAGATTTTTCAGTCGTCCCGTTTCCCGCAAAGGGTCACCATATATCGCGTTTTTCAAAATGTGATACATTTTAAATTAAAATAATATAAGAGATTAGGGGGAAGTGAAAACAATTATTTTTTGAAATCTGTTTTTGAGCTATGCGTAAAAGTTTAAGTGCCCTATTAGGCTAACCCGTGATTGAAAAAATAAAAAAATATCACTTTTGGCCACCAGAATTAAAGAATGATTGCAAATTTTTGATATCTACATATCAAGTTAGAATTTTTTAAATGCCAAGAAAAATTACGTTTTTTCACATTCTCAACAGAGAAGGTGTGATTTTTTTGTGATTTTTTGTTTGTTTGTGATTTGTGTAAAATTTGACGCCACCTCCTCCACCCTTTTTGTCAAATGTCCATGTTTCTGAACCCCGAAAAACAGATTTTCGCATATGTGTCTGTCTGTACGTGTGTCTGTGTTTCTGTGCGTCTGGGTCTGTATGTCTATAGATTTTTAATCTATTAGCACGATAACTTTCGAAAGAATTGGCGGATTGAATTGGCCTTGATATTCTTTGAGTGTTGTAAACTGAAGGCCAATCGACCAATTTCGTTAGCCAGCCATCTTGGATGAAAATTCAACAAGTTAAGAGCATTTTCAAAAATGTTTAGACCACTTCTTTATGATTTGAAAATTCGATGTGCGGCTTTTTGTAACACTGAAAAATACGAACAATTTATCCTCACGACTTTTTCCGATAAAAAATAAATTACCAGAGTTGAAGCATTCACAAAATTAAAAAAAAAACGAAAATCAAAATTTTAAAACAAATAACGCACGATATGAAAGAAAAGGTCAGGAAGGAAAAACGTTCCTTTTTGAACACCCTACAAGATTGTCATAACAACTTTTTGAATTTTGTCGGAAAATCGAAAATTCAAATTTTGATCGCACCAAAAATTATAAAAAATTCTATTTTCTGATCAAAATATGCAAGATACGACAAAAGATGAACTGACAAAAACTGTGCACTTAAAAACGATCTACAAATTTGTTATGAATTACTTTTTGATTGGTCGCGTAGTTTTGGTTTTATTCTTAAAAAACAGCATTAAAATAAAATAAAAAATTTTTTAGACAAACGACGCAAGCTGTTAACTCAAAAAAGAGCTACAAATTTGTGATTCATCTTTTATTGATAGGATGCGTAGTTTTAGTTTTGATCGTAAAAAATAAAATTAAGAAAAAAGAAAAATTTTCTTTTAAAAACGACACAAGGTACATTGTACAAAAAAATTAATGGACAAAAATTGTTCAAAAGTACAATGATCGAGCGCATAGTGCGACATAAATATATTATCGAGCGCGTAGCGCAAAAACCAACAGACACGCGCCCTAGGCGCGCTCATATTTAAGGAAGAATACTTTCTGTAAACAAAACGATGAAAAACTTTCAGTAGCAGTTTTCATTTTCTTATTTGCTGAGATTTCCAAAAATTTGAAACAAAATGTAGATTCTTGAAGATTACGCAAAAAAGAAGCTTTTTAAGAATTTTGAAACGTTTCAAAAGAATAAAAAAATTGTCTTAAGATTCCTGTGACAATTTTAAATGATTTTGCTTGCTCATAGGTGGAGGTTTGTAATGACCTATAGTTGTGTGTACCTTTTTTCTGTTCATCGTATCTCGAAAAGTAAAAAAGCTACGATCATGAAATTTGAATGAAGTGTAGCTCCGATTGATATTCAGGTCTCATAGGATTTTGAGCTAGATCGACCATTTAGAAGTAGTTTTTTTTTTTGCGTTTAGAGATATAAAAAGAAAAATTTTACCTTGTTTATATAAGAAAAACTTTTTTGATATTCAAAATACAACAATACGATATCCAGCTTATTTGCTCGCGTCTCTGAGACTCATCGATCGACCTATTGTTGAAACTTTTATGACCTACAAGTACCGATTTATGAAGTTTCAAAAAATGGTTTATTCTGTTTACATGAGAAAAACTTTTTTGATATCTAAAATACAACAATGCGATATCCAGCATATTTGTTCGCGTCTTTGAGATGCATCGATCGACCTATTGATAAATCTTTTATGACTCAGAAGAAACGATTTATGAAGTTTCAAAAAATGGTTTATTCTGCTTATATAAGATAAACTTTTTAATATTCAAAATACGTCAATATTACATGTGGAGTATTTGTTCGCGTCCTTAAGACGCATTGATTGACCTATTAATGAACGTTTTATGATGTAACAGTACCGATTTATGAAGTTAAAAATAATGGTTTTTCTGTTTATATGGAAAAAACTTTTTTGATAATCAAAACGCGACAATATTACATGTAGAGTATTTGTTTGCGTCCTTGAGGCGCATCGATTGAACTACTGATGAACCTTATATGACCCATGAGTACCGACTTATAAAGTTTCAAAAAATGGTTTATTCTGTTTATATATAAGAAAAACTTTTTTAATATTCAAAATACGTCAATATTACGTGTGGAGTATTTGTTCGCGTCCTTGACACGCATCGATTGACCTATTGTTGAACCTTTTATGACCCAAAAGTACCGATTTATGAAGTTGAAAATAATGGTTTATTCTGTTTATATGGAAAAAACTTTTTTGATATTCGAAACACGACAATATTACATGTAGAGTATTTGTTCGCGTCCCTGAGACGCATTGATTGACATATTGATGAACCTTTTATGACCTACCAGTATCGATTTATGAAGTTTCAAAAAATGGTTCATTCTGTTTATATAAGAAAAACTTTTTTGATATTCAAAATACGACAATATTACATGTAGAGTATGTGTTCGCGTCCTTGAGAAGCATCGATTGACCTACTGATAAACCTTTCATGCCCCACCAGTACCGATTTATGAAGTTTAAAAAAAATGGTTTCTCTGTTTATATGAAAAAAGCTTTTTTGATATTCAAAACAAGAAAAAATTACATGTAGAGTATTTGTTTGCATCCTTGAGACGCATCAATTGACCTATTGGTGAACCTTTTATGACCGACCATTACCGATTTATGAAGTTCAAAAAAAATGTGTGTATTCTGTTTGTGTGAGAAAAACTTTGTTCATATTATGAGAACTACAGTACTGTATCGGACATGTTTGTTTGCGTCTTCGAGACACGTCGAATGACCTTTTGACGGACCTTCTAAAAACCTCTTATGATCTAGCAATACCGATTTATAAATTGAAAAAATATGTTGTTTATCTTGTTGATATAAGGAAAACTTTTTCAATATTGGGAATACAACTATAATGTATATAATATATTTGTTCGCGTCTTCGAGATGCATCGATTGCCTTAAGAACTTCTCATGATCTATCATAACCTATCAATATCTGTTTTACAATTTTCAACCAAATTAGTTTCCTTGTTTATAAAAGGATTTTTTTATATTGGGAATATAACAGTACTGCATTTGATGTAATTGTTTGCGTTTTCGAGATGCGTGGATTGATCTTTTGAGGAACTTTCGAAGACCATTATTGATTAATCAATAGCTACTCAGTAAGTTTTAAGAAAAGTTACATCGTTTCTATGAGGTTTCGAATTGAAATATAAAACTCCTGTAGGTTAAATGTTGTTCATTGTAACAGAACGCAGGAATTGAAATTTTGGTGGGCCCTCTGATTTTCTAAAAATAAAATTTTCGGAAAGACCGAAACATAAGCTTGAAAAATATTGAAAGAGTTCATTTTTTTCTTTTGTGAGGGGAAACCTCCCTCTATGAGGAAGCAAATTTATTTGATACTTATGAGGAAGCAAAATGCTCATAAAATGAGCACAAATAAATACACCCATAGTGAATACGTTCATAGTACTTCGCAGCCGTATTTATTTTGAGAAATGAAATTTAATAAAAACGTGATAAAGTTTTCAAAACATTAAAAATTAATTCCTGAAATTTTTGAACATAATGTAAAAAATTTCAACAAAAATTTTTTCAATTTTGCAAGATTACAAAATTGTAGAAAAATTCGTGTATTCAAGAAAACAACATTTTCTTCCTAATGTACTTAGGAAATTTATTAATAATTCTTCATTTTGTTAAATTAGTTTGAAGAGAAAATTTAAAAAAGTTGGCAGAAACATTTAAAAAAATTTTTAAATAAAATTTAAACAAAGCATATGTTTTGGTAGATTTTGAAATGAAATTTTGAAGCTTTATAAAGATTCTGAAAGGTTTTAAGAAAATGAAATTTTTTTCTTAAGATTCCTTCGATAAGTTGAAATTATTTTTTATTTTTAAAAAACTTTCAAGAAAACATTTTAAAATATGTCAGAAATAGTAGGAAAAAAAAGAATCTGGAAGATTCTAAGTTAATTTTTAAAATTATGCTTAGATCTTTTCAGATTTCTGACAAAGAATTTAAGCTTTTGATGAATTTTCAAAGATTATTTCAAGACGATTTTCTTAAGATTTTTTAAAAAGATTTCTTAGCAAAATTTTCTTAAGATTCCTAGACAATTTTTTCATGATTTTTTATTTTGAAGAATTAATTTTAAGAATTCAAAAATATATTTAGAGTTTAGAAGCAATTTGAAACATAATCGCCAATATAAAAATATTAAAAATTTTTTTTTTTTAATGTCAGTTATTGGGAAATTCAAATTTATTCAGTTTGAAAGATTAATTGTCGAGAATTTCAAATCCGCAAATTCAAAAATTCAGAAGTAATAAAATTCTTTACTGTTTCTAATATCACCGAATTTGAACATTTCAGAATCCAAACCATTACATAATTGTTTAAATAAGAAATTAATCATAAAATAAAAACTAGTTTTATCCAATAAAAGTACTTCATTTGATTTATTATTTTATTCTGTAACCATTTTTAAATTGTTTAGGTAGTCTGATGATTTCGAGTGTTAAACGTAGTCGATCAAAAATTTGAATTTTTGAAATGTTCTACTCAAAATTGTATATTTTTAAGTTTCAAATATCAAAATATGACAATTTTCACTATTTAAAAAATTGTTTGATTGCAATTTAGTTAATTATAGATGCCTTAAATACCAGATAGTGGAAATCTCTCTTCTCGTTTGAAAAATGATTCTATTTAAATAAAAATGGACTGCTCAGATGAAAATTAATCTGTTTTAATTCGTGGCTGACGGTGAAACTCCTTTTTAAAAAATTCATTTTTGTTGTTGTTGGACATTCATAATTTTAGTTGAAAATTCATATTTTTGAGTTAAAATTCAACCTTTTTGTAGAAAATTCGTCTCTTTGGCTTGAAAATTCACCAGTTTGGTAAAAAATTAAAATATTTGGTAGAAATTAAAATTTTTTGTTTGACTTCCTTTTCTTCCTGTTTACAAATAAATTATTTTATCTCAAAATTTAATTATTCCATTTTTGGTTTGTATCCTTTATTAGATGAAAATCCAACTATTTGTTAGAAAATGTTAGTATTTTGTTGAAAATTCATCTTTTTAGTCATATAATTATTCTCGTTTGTTAACAATTCATCCTTCTCTGTGAGGATTTAACTATTTAATTGAAAGTTGGTCTTCTTTCGTTCAATTCAACTGGTTGAAAATTTTGTTCAGTAGAAAATTCACCTTTTATCATAGTGAACTCATCTTCCTTGGTAATACGAAATTTTTAGGTTAAAAATTCATCCCTTTAAGTAGAAAAATTTTGTTGTTTGGAGATTCAACTATGTTGTTAAAAATATAATAAACACACTTCGACCTGAAATCTTAGAAATTTAATGTGTTCCATATATATATGGATTCAATATATATATTGAATTCAACATGGTATTTACATTAATTTTATTCAAAAGAATTTATTCCCCTATTATTCTCCTATCTTTGTAAAAAGTCACCCTATTTTCCCTCTAACTACTAATAACTGGAAGATTACATTTTTGATTGTTTTAAACAATTATCATAAACAAATTAATTAAGCAAACGCTTTAAGATATAGAAAATTCCTGTTTTTTCGCGTAATACTTTATTTGACCCCCAAGAATAATTATTTAACTGGATATATTGATAGTTAATTACATTTTACATTGTTATAAATAATTCTGATCAACAAGTTCATTAATTAGGTATTTTGAGACTTTTCAGTGATATAAACAATTTTAATAAACAAATTCATTAGATGGGCGCTTTGAGATGAAGAAAATGCTTTTTTTAGCAGAATCTGTTTCTATACTCTCAAGAATGATACTTGAACGGGATGTATTGACATTTAATATTTTAAATGGTTATGAACAATGAAAATAAACAAATTCATAAAAAAAAACGCTTTCGATATAAAAAATTTCTTTGTCCAGCGCAATCGTTTGTTTCAATTTCATAATTAATAATTCAACTAAATATATTGACACTTACCAAAATTTCTTATCGTCATGAACAATAAAAATTAACGAATTCATTTAATAAGCGCTTATAGATATAGAAAATTACTTTTTTTTTAGCGAAATTGCTTATTCAACCTTCAGAAATAATTAAACTATATTTATTGAAACTCAAAACTACTGTCTATTGGTATTAAAATTCTGATAAACAAATTCTTTAAGAAGACGTCTGCACATAAAGAAAATGCGTTTCTTTAGCAGATTCGTTCATTTTGCCCCTTGAGAATAATATTCCAACTATGAGACGCTTTTTGATATAGAGAATTTTCCTTATCTTCCATCTTCCTACTTTTTTATTTAAAATTATTAAATCTTAATAATAGTTAAGTGTCAATATACCTCCTTGAAATATTATTCTCATGGGGGAAATAAACGATTCTGCTATAAAACACCTTTTCTGTATCTAATAGCGCCTATTTAATGTTAAGTTGTAAAAAAACATTGATATTACATGATACCACAAGAACCCTAACACAAAAAATGCTTCTAGCCTGAGCAATATAAAAAAATCTGCCCGCTTCGCGGGCACATTCTCATCACGCGCTTCGCGCGCGGCTCGCTTCGCTCGCAAGTTTCAGCGCGCCTAGGGCGCGCACCTGTTGGATCTCGCGCTTCGCGCTCGATTATATGTTTATCTCGCGCTTCGCGCTCAATAATGCATTCACCTCGCGCTGCGCGCTCGGACACATTTGTCGTCTAGGTTTTCACACTTCGTGTGCTCGCTATTGCGCGCTTCGCAGGCTAATACTCTCTTAGTAAGCTTCATTGTTATGACCTGCTTTTGGTTTAATTATGTCAGTTTTACATAAAAATAAGAACTAATTTACTTAAGGTTCTATTGACCTTAAGGAACACATTCTCATCACGACACTCGCGCTTCGCGCTCCATATTTGGTATGATCATCATGTGAACCTCGCGCTTCACGCTCGTTTCTGTTCATCGTATAATAGAAACCCAAAAGTTTGAGCGCGCTTGCTGCGCGCAATTTGGTCGTCGTGCTTCGCAACGACCATATGTTATGTTCAATGTTCTTCAGATAAAAATGACTAAAGTTGTATTTGATTTAAAATGAAGAAGGTAATTCCTTTACTTCAGCGTATATTTCCGTATCTTTATAATAAATCCTACAATCAGAAAGATTTTTTTCCAACTATCTGAAAAGGGGAGAAAAAAAGAGTATTTAAGTCATGTTTGGAACATATATCTTGCCTTTTCATTCATAATCAAACCGACCCCTTGACTACCATGTGATTCCCTATCTACTCCTGACCATATTTCAAAACCTCAATCAAAGTTTCAGTCTATTCCGAGGCTACTTTATTGTTTGTATTATTCATGTTTAGATTGTACACCCAACTACCACCAGTATGCGCGAAATTCGTTTTGCGAGTCGAAATCATGCCCAAGTTAAGTAGTGATTCGTCGTATAGTGGAGAGTCCAGTTCTTACGTCAGTCCCACCAAAACTTCTGTTACGGGGTGAGGGGGGGGGGGGAGTACAAGGAATGGAAACCGAGAGAGTCGCAATTGGTTGATGTTTTACACTGAGAAGGTCACCAGCCTTCAGCAGCGTTGTATTAGATAGGAGTTCATATGTTTCCATCTGCGCATTCCCGGCCCACCTCTAAACGAGGAACCAATAACTCTTTTTTTTTTAATATATATAAATAAATATAAATAAATAAATTGTTTGAATTATTATTATATTTTATTGTTTCAATGGTTAGAAATAGTATTGAGAACATAAAAACAATGAAATATTGTGAAAAAACACACCCGAGATGAAAAATAAAGTAAATAAGCAAAGTTTTGATGAGAATGTGCCCGCTTATCGGGCCGATTTTGTCACTGTTAATGTTATTTCTTACGAATAAAACAAAAACTACACATCCTATCAAAAAGTGACCCATGAGACATTTGTAGATCTTTTTTGAATGCACAATTTTAGTATAGTCATGATTTGTCGTATCTTGCATAGTTTGACCGTAAAATTTATTTTTTTGATTTTTCATTATTTCTTGTGCAATAAAAGTATGAATTTTCGATTTTTCAAGAAAATTCAAAAAGTCGTTATAATAATCTTATAGGACGTGCGAAAAGAAACACTTTTTCTATCTTGACTTTTTTTCGTATCGTGCGTTGTTTGGCCGAAAGTGTTACTTTTCTTTTTTTTGGGGGGATTTTGAAAATGCTGTAACTCGGACAATTTTCTTTCTATCAAAAAAAGTCGTGAAGATAAATTGTTTGAATTTTCAAGTACTATAAGCGGCTTCACATATAATTTTAAAATTTAGAAAAAAATGGTCTAAAAAATTTTGAAAATGCTCTAACTTTTTGAATTTTCATCCAAAATGGCTGGTTAACGAACTCGATCTTTTTTTTTGCCCCCTGAAACTGTGTGCCAAAGCACAATCCAATCCGATTAGTCTTTCAACAGTTATCCGATATACAGACGACGACGACGACGACGACGACGACGACGACGATGACGACGACGACGACGATGACGACGACGACAACGACAACGACAACGACAGACAGACAGACACCGACGTAAAAACTATTTTTTCTGACTCAGGGGGCCTCAAAACGTCGACATTTGATGGAATCCGCGAAAGTCATTTTTCACATAAAACCAATACTTTCTCATTATGATGAGAATGTAAAAATACATTTTGTTCATAAATTTATTTATAACAATTATAGGAGTAAAGAAACTTCATCCACGTTATTAAAATCTGCTTAGCGAATGTAAATTCATTTTTTTAATACATTTTTGATAAAATATAAATAAATAAAGCAAAGCAGGGATCAAAAATATATAAAATTGAGTGTCCCCATGCAAGAACAAGACATAGATTTTTCTAGCGCGGTGGCGTTGGCCCCTGATGACTAAAAATCGAAATACGAAATTTTGAATTTTAAAACATAGATTATTGTAGATAATTATATTCCGAATCTTGACTTGTGCTCAAATCCACAGTTTGTGGAATTTCTTTATCAAATTCATAGGAAGCATTCCTGATAGTGTTCTTGTTATGAAGATTAGCGATAAAAAATTTCAACTTCATTTATAACAATATAAAAAATTATTGTCTAGGCTATTGCAGAATTTGTTCCACAAAACGTTTGAGCGTTTCGTTTATCGAGGCAAGTTTGAGCAAACAAAAAATTCCTGCGGAAAAGTTGTTCAAAAAAGTACAAAGAAGTTTTCTGCAAAGCCTTTTTTTAAATAAATTAATAGGTAAAAAACTGTGAACGCTAAACTTTAAGCGCGCGACTGATCTTCTATGCGTGGATTATGCCGAGTCGGGACGTATTGACGTTTAGGCGGGTTATAAGAACAATATTTTGCTTGGTGTAGTCTCCTAGATTCCAGAATTGGTCATGAAATTTATTCTGTGCAAAAGTTGAAATCTTCAAAAAACATTTCTTCTTACAGACGTTTTGAACTGGTACAAAATGTCTTTCAGAAACAAGTTTCTTAGAAGTAGAGACGTACTCTTCGCCATGCGTTAAAAAAAATGTTGTTTTGAAAAGCCTTATTACGGAATTATTATTGAAATTATTACCAAAACACGCTTGTATGACGATATCTGTACAGAAGTACAAGATATAAAAAACGGGCGGCTCATTTTTTCCAGCTTCTATCTAAAGAGAAAAAAACTAAATATAATACGTACTCTATTTCTGCATGTTTTCTTAACATTTCTAGCCCACGCTTCTTCATTTGTTGTTCGTTTCCTCCCTCTAGAAGAACCTTGAGATTCGCTTTCCATTATAGAAATTTGAAAATTCGTTTTGATAATAATTTTATTATTATGAATTATAAATTTTATTTTCACTGAATCTAAAACTCGCAATACGCGTACGAAGCGCACACTTCGGTACTCAGAGTAGAAATGATCTATTTTGTTTTAGCAGAAAACTGCAATGTTTTGGCTACGCATGGGATCAAAAAGGCTGAAGGGCGTTTGACGGTCATCTAACACTTGAATAATCCTCCTATATTACATTTCGAGTTAATCGCACCCGTATAAGGAAAGACGTTCCGACTCGGCATAATACACGCATAGAAGATCAGTCGCGCGCTTAAGGTTTAGCGCTCACAGTTCTTTACCTATTAATTTATTTTAAAAAAGCCTTTGCAGAAAACTTCTTTGTACTTTTTTGAACAACTTCTGCGCAGGTCCGACCCCCCTTGAAAACGCGCCATTGCATGTACGTGAGGCAGGCGTAATGTGGCAGCTTCCAGCCCAGTGACGTTCGCACATGCGCACTCCGCCGCCGGGCCAACATGAAACTTTACGCCCGCTACTTAACACTTTACGCCCGCTAAATAACACTTTACGTCCGCTACATAAAACTTTACACCCGCTCCACATACACTGCACCACGCAAGTGAGAATATGAAGGAAATTATCTTCATCTTCAAACAAATTGTATCGCTGCACTCCACAGTCTCCCTTCTGCAAATTACGCTATTTCTTTCTTTCACTTATAATCTAAAATTGTCAAGTACACCAAACATCCTCTATCTGCTTAACATGCTTGTCTTCAAGAAGGGTAGGACAAAAAGTATGGTGTGTATCACGGGCATACGGCTATTTTGCCTCGTTGTTATAAATAAAGTTGACAATTTTTATCGCGGACCGTCATAACAAGAACACTATAAGGAATGCTTCCTATAAACTTTATAAACAAATTCCAAAAACTCTGGATTTGAGCACGAGTTGAAGACAAAAATCGAATTAAAAATTGACTCGAAAAAAAAAGTTTTTTGCAATTTTTTAAAAATGTAAAGAAGATATGATCTTCTTGCAAAACAAGAAAAGATGCAGAATATAATTATCTACAATAACCTAGGTTTTCAAATTCAAAATTTCGTATTTCGATTTTTAGTCGTCAGCGGCCAACGCCACCGCGCTAAAAAAATATATGTCTTGTTCTTGCATGGGGACACTCAATTATAGTTTTCTGGCATTTTGCGACTTAAATAACAATTTGAAAAAAATCAAAAAATCATCTCGACCAAGCGCTTCAGAAGTAAATGAGCTTCAATTGAAAGAAAACGAAATCACCGTTTTTGACTACAAAAAAGAATTTCGTAGCTTATTAAAACGTTCAGTAAGCCGCTCAAAAGTCCCCCTTCCATACTTTCTTTCGCCTAATCACCCTACCTTCCCCTATCCTACGCTACTTCCCCTCCCCGCCTCAATCTTTGCACTTTGCTTCCCCTCCCTTCCTGAAATTCTTCTTCACTACTTCCCCCTCTCCTCACTTTCCTGGAAAACACTCCCCTTCCCCTACTCCACTTCGCCAACCATCACTTTCCCTCCCCTACTCTCCCGCACTGCCCTACTAGCCCTGCATTCAATTATACCCTTTCTCACTACCCTCCCGCACTTCCAATCATCCCCCCTCCTAATTTCCGCTTAATTCCTCTACTTAACCACCCCTCATTTTTCCTCAATCCCCCCCACTTACTCTGCCCTTATTTACACTAATTTACCCTACTTCCCCCTTACGCCTTAATACCTTATACTTCCCCTACTTTCCCTCCCCTCAATACTTCTTACTTTCTCTGATCCCCACGCTTAATTTCCCGTCACTTCCCCTTACCTTATTTGCCCTCGTTTCCCCTACATTACCTCCCCTCACTGTCCCTACCCCCCCCTGATTTAACTAATTTCTCATCACTTCCCCTACTTCTCCTCGCCTCACTTTCCTGACATTTTTCTTTTGATATTCGAAATACAGCAATACTATATCCATGTAGATTTGTTCGCGTCATCGAGACGCATGCATTACATTATTGTTGAAGCTTTTGTGATCTACTAGTACCGATTTCTGAAGTATAAAAAAAGGGTTTATTCTGTTTATATGAGAAGGAAATTTCTCATTATAGGAATACTGCAATACTGTATTGGATATATTTTTTTGCGTCTTCGAGTTTCTTCGAAGTACCTATTGATGAACCTTCTATGACCTTTTGTGATCTAGGAATACTAAATTATAAATTAAAAAAATATATTGTTTATCTTGTTTATATGAGGAAATTTTTTTGGGAGGAAGACAACAGTAATATATATATACAGGGTGACTAAAAAGTCCCGAGACGGTTGGATATTTCCTCAGGTAAAATATTTTTCAAAAAAGTGAAGGTCATTCCTGAAGTATATTTCAACGAGGAATTCAATGGTGACCTTCATTTTGACCTTAAAGTTGACCTTCATGGCTTTTTGAAGGTCAACTTTGTTTTTTTAAATGGAAACCCCCCTTTTTTACATCGGCAATCGATAGAACGGAAAATTCTACGTTCAAGTACGTACCCAAATCATAGGTCAATTGTAACGTTCAAGGTCAATTAAAGGTTATTTGAAATGAACAAAGTTTTCCAAGAGGTAGGTGCAATTCCTGAAGGATTTTTCAACGGGGAATTCAATGGTGACCTTCATTTTGACCTTGAAGTTGACCTTCATGGCTTTTTGAAGGTCAACTTTGTTTTTTTAAATGGAAACCCCCTTTTTTACATCTGTAATCGATAGAGCGGAAAATGTTGCGTTCAGGTACATACCCAAGTCATAGGTCAATTGTAACGTTCCAGGTCAGTTAAAGGTTATTTGAAATTAACAACGTTTTCCAAGAGGTCAGTGTAATTCCTGAAGTAAATTTCAACGAGAAATTCATTGGTGAGCTCTGTATTGATCTTGGCTACAGCGTTTTGAATATTGTAAAATCATAAAGGGGACTCACGCTAATCAAGCACCCCGAAACGTGAGAGGCAAGGGGACTCACGCTAATAAAGCACCCCGAAACGTGAGAGGAAAGGGGACTCACGCTAATCAAGCACCCCAAAGGGAACAGAATTTACTACGTCCACGTCGTTGTTCCTGGGTAATGCTAAACGTAAACGTAAACTGCAGAGCTCACCAATGAATTTCTCGTTGAAATTTACTTCAGGAATTACACTGACCTCTTGGAAAACTTTGTTAATTTCAAATAACCTTTAACTGACCTGGAACGTTACAATTGACCTCTGACTTGGGTACGTACTTGAACGTAGAATTTTCCGCTCTATCGATTACAGATGTGAAAAAAGGGGTTTCCATTTAAAAAAAAAAAAAAAACAAATTTGACCTTCAAAAAGCCATGAAGGTCAACTTCAAGGTCAAAATGAAGGTCAACATTGAATTCCCCGTTGAAATTTACTTCAGGAATTGCACTGACCTCTTGGAAAACTTTGTTTATTTCAAATAACCTCTAATTGACCTTGAACGTTACAATTGACCTATGACTTGGGTACGTATCTGAACGTAGAATTTTCGGCTCTATCGATTGCAGATGTAAAAAAAGGGGTTTCTATTTTAAAAAAACAAATTTGACCTTCAAAAAGCCATGAAGGTCAACTTCAAGATCAAAATGAAGGTCACCATTGAATTCCCCGTTGAAATTTACTTCAGGAATTGCACTGATCTCTTGGAAAACTTTGTTTATTTCAAATAACCTCTAATTGACCTTGAACGTTGCAATTGACCTATGACTTGGGTACGTATCTGAACGTAGAATTTTCCGCTCTATCGATTTCAGATATAAAAAAGGGGGTTTCTATTTAAAAAAACAAAGTTGACCTTCAAAAAGCCATGAAGGTCAACTTCAAGGTCAAAATGAAGGTCACCATTGAATTCCCCGTTGAAATTTACTTCAGGAATGACCTTCACTTTTTTGAAAAATATTTTACCTGAGGAAATATCCAACCGTCCCGGGACTTTTTAGTCACCCTGTATATATATATATATATATATATATAAGGGTTAAACAACCACCGCAGGGTCCCACTAAGAGCAAGTGCTATTTAAAAATGACACCGGCTCCCAGTAGAACCGCGGTAAATCACACTTATGGCCACGTCTCACAACCGTGAGATGGGTGGTCATATATATAATGCATTTTTTCGCGCAAAAAAAAAAGAATATTGAAAAGGTACTTTTTTTTAATTTTCTTAGTATAAAACCTCCCTCTATAAGGAAGAAAATTTGTTTGATGCATAGTGCTTGTAAAATAAGCACAAATAAATACAATTATTACAATCGTAGAACTTCGCAGAAGTATTTTATGCTACAGTTTTATGAATACACGTCTTCTGGAATTAACCGTGACGTCTATCCAGGTGGAAATACATCACTGCGGCAATACTGGCCCAGTACATATTGACGGAGTCCCAGTACTGGGCATCTGTACTGGGCCAGTACTGGCTGGTAATGCTCAGCAGTACCGGTGTACCGTACTGGCGCGGTACTGCACACCAATACGGGTTCTGTACTGACAAACCGCTGGCGTACGAAAATGCCGGAGTTAATTTTAAAAATGATAAAAAATAATTGAATTGTTTTTAGGACCATCCATTCATCATCATACGACTGCATGTCGTCCTAATATTATTTATAATTACAAAAGTGTAAATTTCAAAATTTTTTTAAAATAATTAATTGCAATAATAATTGATTGCGAGTATTTTGTCTATAAATGTTAATGGTCCTGCTTAGAACGAATACATATATTAAATTTTGAACATTATATTACAAATAAAATTTCTAACACTACGGGGTTTCGAACCTACATCTATATCTGAATCTATCGCCTAGCAGTCAGTAGTCTTAACCATTACTCTATCTATCTCTATTGAAAGTCAACGGAAAAACTATTCTCATAAGCCACAGCTCAAAAAAGTTTAAACAACAATTTTGAAACTCTTTTTTCTTATCAATTTTTTTATTATTGTACATCATATAGATGTAAAATAAATGACCTGTTGACGGGTATATAAATAAAACAATTTTTAAATAAAAAATGTAATTCGATTACAATTTTTTTCGTGTAATATTTGGTTTTTTCGCGTTTTATGCCATTTTACAACTTTTGATAATGAAATAAAATGTCATTTTTATTGAGTATTTGCAATTTGTAAAGACAGTTACACACTGCGACAATTTTTGTAATAACAAATTTTTTTTAACTAAACTTTCGTGTAACGTTTTGCTTTTTAGGTGTTTTAGACTATTTTACAAAGATTAAGAATTACATCAAATGTAATTTTTCTGAACATTTACAATTTATCATAAAGATGGAACTTAGCATTTTTTTCCTTTAAAAAAAAAAACAGAAAAAAAATTGATTTAGCAATGTTTGTATTTATAGTTTTTCGAAATTTTAGAACACATGCATCATGTTTTTACACGTATTTTTTTCATTTTTTAAATATTTATACTGTCGGCATAGTACTGCCCCGATCGTGGAGCCAACCGTCCGCCAGTACTGGGCGAATTGCCCATTATCTGTACTGGTGACTATGACTGGGCCAGTACTTCGCCGGTGATGAACTCCGGCGGACTACTGAATTTCTCACCTGGGTAGTTGTCATTTCAATATGCCTAAGGTATGCGAGGATCCAGTTTCTGTATAAACTATTAGTAACATTCACAAAAACATCAGGATTTTTTCCAACTTCAAAGCCTGGACCCCAAGCCAAAATACCAAGCAATCGATCGTTGATGGTTAAAGGATTTCCAGAATCGCCGTAGCTACTGCACCGATGTCCTAATCTATCATAAGTACAGATCTCTGTATTTGAAATAGTAGTGTGTAAACGGTTGGCATTGCTACACTCCTCCTCGCTGATTACAGGTACAACGATTGACAGTAATACGTTGGTAGGTGCAAACATCCTGAAATTATGGAATCAAGACTTTTTAGTATATAAGTAGACCAAAATCAATTTAGTTTAGAATTGCAATTTTTTAATTTAGTGATACTTTTCGGGACACCGAGACACAGTAGGGCAAATGAACTTTATGTGGACAAATCAATTTTTAGCTTAGGGGAAACCAGTACCAGGTGAATAGAAAAACTTTTGAAGTAATAATAGTGATGAATGATGAACAATTGGGGCAAGTGTCACACACTAAATTCAGGCGGGAACATTAATTTTAAGGTCAAAAATGCCATCACATGAATTATATATTTGTTATTATTATATTATATTGATCGTGCTATATTTTATACTTTTTTAACGGTTGAAATTTTATTCAGAAAGTTATCTTCCGGTACGAAGTGAATGTTCACATTTTAGGCTTTCTGATCACCTGTCGAAGGGCATTGTGCATACATTGATGAAACAATAATAATCTAAATTCAAAAAAATTTTTTTATTTATACAGTGATTATTTTTCAGTATGTTAAAAAATTGTTTGATCTTCAAACTGTATCGTACTTAAGATGCGACCATGACAGTGATTGCTACTAACTATCATAGACAAAAAACGACGAATAATTTTATTTGGGTATGCCAAAAAATTACATTGATACCCCAGCCCAACCTGTTGACAATTCAATCACCTCGCATCAAATAACGCTTTTCACAGAAACACCTCAAATATATTTTGGATGAAAATTAATAATATTAATCATTAGACATTTTTGAAGACAAAAGTTAGAAGAAACGAAGAAACGAGTGAAAGAATAGTGAAAGCAATTTCATTCCTTAAAAATGATAATCTGTCAGCGAACGCAATTTTCATCGCCATGTCAAAGACACTTTTTTAAATTTAAAATTAAAAAATAGCAAGTTCAAAAATAGCAATTTTGAAAAGATTAGTTGAAAATAGATGCTATTTGGCAATTGTTGAAGCAATTTTCATAAGCAAATCCAGAGTTTGGCTATTTTTTAACAAATAGGCTCAATTTCTTTTACGAAATCAACTAAGAATCTTTTTCCGATGACTCTTCGCTACGATACTTTCGAATTTATAAGAATTAATAGTAATTTAAACAATTTTCATAAACAATTCCATTTGGCTATTTTTCAACCAATAGACTAATTTTTTTTACAAAATCAACTAATAATGTCTTTGCAATGACTTTTTGCCATGATGCTTTCCAAATTGACAACAATTATTATTGATTACCTAAAAAATATTCATCAACAAATTCAGGGTTTGGCTATTTTTTGAGCAATACGCTCTATTTTTGTTTACCCAATAGACTAATGGTATCTTTCCGATGACTCTTTCCCATAATTCTATTGTTGCTTATAAAAATTGTTTGAATAATTAATAAGTATTGTAAATTTTTAATTATCATAGCGAAGAGTTGTCAGAAAGACATTCTTAGTTAATTCCGAAAGAAATTGAGCCCATTGTTTGAAAAATAACCAAACCCTTAATTTGTTTCAATAATTAATAGTTCTTGTAAATTTTAAAACTATAATAGCAAAGTGTCATCGAAAAGGTATTATTAGTTGATTCCCTAAAAAAATTAAACATTTTCGTTAAAAAATATCCAAAGTGTACATTTTTTATAGAAATTATTTAGAAAATTGCTAAGTAGCATCTATTCTCAATGAATCGTAATGAAACATTAATTTAACTTACATTTTATACCGAAACTCTGGATATGAATGAGCTAAACATTGCCAATCCCAAAAAATAACTTTTCTTCATTAATTTGTTTATAACGTAGAGCGAGAAAATAATTATTCAAATTTAACAAACATAATTTTTGAAAGATTTTATTATTTTTTATAACAATAATCCCTTTGAATAACGCTTTTCAGCTATAAACACGTAATATCAATTTTTTTTACATTGTTTCGTTTTTCCAACAAATTAAATGGTATTAATTAATTAATATTAATTAATTTGTATTATTAATTAATGGTATATAAATTGTTTTTTTATGTTAGTTTTTCGCGATTAAAACGAAATTTACGCGTCCTCTCAAAAATTAATTAATATAAAATGTGAAGATTTTTATTGGTGTAACAACTTTTTAAATTTTTTGTTCTTTTCGTACCTTATGTCGTTTTTCCAAAAAATTTTATTTTTTTATTTTCAATGTTATTTTATACGAATTCACCAAAACCTACGCGTTCTGTCAAAAAATGGTTTATAACAAATTTTGTAGATCTTTTTCGGGTGAACAATTTTTGACTATTAATTTTTTTACGTACATTGTGTCGTTTATCCAAAATTAAAATTTTTTATTTTTAATGTCATTTTTTTTCGATTGAAACAAAAACTACGCGTCCTATCAAAAAAATATTAATAAACCAATTATAGCTCTTTCTTGGGCGAACAACTTTTGTCCATTAATTTTTTTCCGTATCTTGTGTCGTTTTTCCAAAAGTTTAATTTGGTTATTTTTCATGTTATTTTTCGCGCTTAAAACAAAAACTACGCATCCTATAAAAAATGATCAATAATGAATTTGTAGTTCATTTTAGGCTGAACAACTTTTTTTCTTGTACCTAGTTTCGTTTTTTCAAAAATTTCATTTTTTAATTTGATTTTTTTCGAATAAAACAAAAACTACTAGTCCTATCAAAAAATGATTAATAAAAAATTTCTACATTTTTTTGGTTGACATTTTTGTCTATTCATTTTTTTCGTAACTTGAGTCGTTTTTCAAAAAATTTATTTCTTGATTTTTATTGTTTCTTTTCCGATTAAACCAAAAACTACGCACCCTATTAAAAAGCGTTTTCAAAAAAATTTGTAGTTTTTTTTTAAGTGCACAATTTTTGTCGATTCATATTTCTTCGTATCTTGCATAGCTAATCGCAAAATGAAAATTTTGATTTTTCATTATTTTTTTTTGGTGGTAAAAACGAGAACCGTTGGTCAAAAAACGCTGTTTAACGAACTGGATTTTTCTTTTTGGCTCTAAAATTGTGTGCCAAAGCACAATCCAATCCCATTAGTCTTTCAAAAGTTATCCGGTATATAGTTGACGACAACAACAACAACGACGACAAAAACGACAGACAGACACTATCGTAAAACCTGTTTCTTTCTAATTGAGGGGGTTTTGAAATGTCAAGATTTGAAGAAATCCGCGATAGCCAGTTTTCACATAAAACCTTATTAGTGCCAAAAACTCGCAAAACCCAATTTTTCACTCATTGGGTGTTTTTGGGAACATATAAAACAGACTTATGTGTATGTCATTCAATGAGTAATTTTTTATTTGTATTATATGGCTAACTGTGAAGAGAAATTTTAAGGGTCTACTCGATAAACCTAATATTAACGATTCTGAATAAAATTTACAAAAGCTTATTTTTTCGTATTGGAAATACGTGTCAAACTTCAAAGGGCTTGTGTAACCTCTAAATATCATTTTTTTAAAACAAAAAAATGGGAATTTATTGTGTAAATTGTGTAAATTGAAACAATTATAGGGGTTTGGGATAAACATAACAAAAAAAAACAATTTGGTCCACCCTGCTGTACAGCTGCATGCTTTAGAATCTTTGGGCAAGGAATTTGAGACCGCACCTGTTTTCAGTTAGTTCTATCAAATATCCTAACTCTGATAATACATCAAATACTATTTTCCCTTAAGATAGCATAAACGATTTTAAAATTTTACATTCAAGTGACCCTAATTTATGTGTTTTTGTCAATTCATTAAGAAAATATTGCAAAAAGAGTTATAAGTTCAAAACTTTCTAAAATGTTGTTTCAATTATTTTTTCGAGTATTAGTTTTTTTAATTGTTGTGCAACTAATGACAAACAGTTTGTCTCTTATTTCTTTTCGGTAGTTTAATAAAACTTTATTTTCTTTCCAGTTTAGTCTCTTACCATACTTTGAAAAGTTCAAAATTTAAAACAAGAGCTTTTAATATATTTGATTCAGTCCAAGTTAGCAGTTGCATATTATCATATTATTATTATACCATTAAGCCATTTCCCTTTCGGGGTAGGCGTGACTTGCTCGGTTGGAAAATAGTAGTGTGTAGATGGGTATATAGGTATAAGGTAGATAGCTATATAGGAGTAAGGTATAGATATTTTAGATTGATCTAGAATTCTCGTGTTATTTATTTAAATGACACATTCGTTCCGCAACACTGCTTCGACCCAGGTTGCTGATTAATCTCTCTAGTGATCACCCCAAGTGAAGAGCCTCACAAAATTGTTATGTATGGTTCCCCACTTGGGCCCATTAGTATCCAAGGTCTTTGTTTCAGGCGTCATTCACTCTATTGTCACTCTGTTTGCAAACTATTTGTCGCCACAATTTTCTGTCCTGGCATACTACTCTAGCTTCCTTCACGACCATGCATTTTTTCATGCACGTTCTTGTGTTTCTATGGCTTCTTATGTCTCTTCGGATTAATGTCTCATTCACAGATTCTAACCATTCTTTCGGCGGTCTACCTCTGGGAATTAATCTTAAAACATGAATGTTTTGGAAAATATGTTTAAAAAAATTCATGCTACAGGCCAATCTAACCGACACAATACCTCTCTAGATAAATTATAAATTTAAGGTCTTTGAAGAGTTGCTTGTGTGCTTATTCTCTTATTTTCTTAAAAGAGATATCTGCAGATATCTGGCGATAATCTGTCTAAAGCGATTATTTGATGCAATAAAAGAAGCAACGCATTTTTTTGCTTCCTATTGGCTCAAAGAAAAATATTGCTATTGTGATCTTTAAATCATACGTATGTATATAAAATAAAAATTAAGTATATATATCACATTTTGATCACCTCTCACAAATACAAAATTTCTGAGAAATTTTACAAAAGAGATTTTACTATTGTTTAAGAAGAACAATAAATAATTGTTGATGATATTACTGAATTTCAGTATAACTTATAAGTGTACCATATATACTCCAGAAGGATTAGACATTTTCAAAAAAGTTATTAAGGTATGAACCAAAAGTCAACCTGCTTCTTGAAAATCATCGCTAAATAGGTAAGAGAAGGTACATTTGGGACTGTACTACGTTTTCAAAAAAGGTAATTTCTAAGTATAAAATCAAATACAAACTGTTGTTTGCTGCTTGAAAATATTTCTCTAGACTCCAAAGTTTATACCTGATTTAATATTTTCAAATTAACTTTGTCCAAAACGAAATGCAATCTCAAAACATCTTTACCATCTCTAACCAATCGGCTCTTCCCTATATTTTTTGAAAATACTACATTATGAATTCACTGGACCTGTAAAATATTTTGTCTTTTAGTATTTAGGTGATATATTTAGTGTTCCTCACCCTCCATTGTTGGTGCATCCCCAGCCACATATAAAACAAAGTTCACCTGGCGCTACACCATCTCCTTCATGTAGTACTATATTTCGATTATGTGAATGTTTGAAATCAATTGCTGGAGAAATTACAAGCATCACAAGATCGTGATGTTTATCTTTATGATGATAGCTTGGGTGCATTAGAAATCTTGCTACAACGTGTGTTATTCCTGTATTTAGATAAGCTGAACCAGATACTACAGTATATGTTGCATTAGGGTCTTTGCTGAGGCAGTGGGCTGCTGTTAAAATTACGTGTGGCGATAATATAACGCCTCCGCATATGTGATGTCCATTTTTGTTAATTTGAACCATGTAGGGGAAATCCTGAATCCTCGCTGGATAAACTCGCCCCACCGAAAGGTCAATCAGGCGTTTTTTACGGACATGCAGATTTGATGATTTACCTTCAAGAATAAAATAAATATGTTAATCATTAGTTACAAGAGAATGTTTATCTCACTAAAATAAATAATCATGAAAAAAAATTTTTTAAATCAAATTATTGAACATGATATTATTTCACTCACCAATATCATTTTCTGATAAAATTCCAAATGCTTCCTGAAGAAGCGCACATATAGTTAAGAGACTCAAGTAAACATTTTTCTTCATTTTCCACATCAGACAACAGAGTTTGTGTAACCAAACTACTCTGAATACAATTTGACAAATGAAATAATGCCTCTGAGTTGTCCTTCATATGAAACTTTGTTTGCACTTATTAATAATGATAAGACACGATTTATGGGTGTAGATTCTTGTATGTATTTATAGGTTTGAAGCATACATTTTTACAATTTCGGACTCATATTAAATTAAAAATCGCATTCTCTTAAAAGATTTATTAATGTTATTACGTAATATCATATCTTTTTTATATATAATTAAGGTTTTGTTTATTATCTGCAACGATCTGAAAATTGTTTTATTCTCTACATAACTAACAATGAGTAGTACTTCTTCGCATATAATGATATATTGAAAAAGAAATTTCAAGATATTTTATTATAAATGTTTGTCGTAAGGTTTTCCTTCTTTTGATCACACTTAACTATTGACCTAGAAATCATGAAGTCTAAAGAAATCTATTCTGATAAGAAAGAAAGCCAAAATGCTTTCAAAAATGCATGCATTGCATTGTATGAAATTTATTCCTTCAAATTTCCAAAAGAAGTATAATACGTTACAGGACATCCGAATTGAAAAATTCTAATACGGGTAATGCAAATTAAAAGGTTCTATAAAGTTGAGGGTGCTTATGTTTCCAATAGAATTTATATGGGATTATAAAGCTTCGGGAATTCACCACGAGGAATAGAACCTTTCATTTTGGACCCTCTGAGCTATATCTTTTCAATATGCATGTTCCAAGATACAACCTTATCATTTGGAGGTCTCACAGTTTACGTTTTGACTGTTCTTCGACGGCCTCCATCAGAAAAACAATATAGAGACTATATATTTGACCTGTTTAACAGATTAAAGAGGTTAGAATTGTGAGGTATACAGTTTTTCAAATTATTTAACATATTTTTCGTGGAAAAGAATTAAGAACGATATTTCATAAGAATTTTGAATAGGTCTGAAATTATAAACAGATTATAGCTAATATTGTCACATAATATATTACCTTTTGCTTGTAAAAAGTGCTGTTGTGTCTATTGTTACTAATTTTCCAGTAAATGAAAAAAACGGAATTTCCATTAAGTGTAATTTTAGACAGACATAATTAAAATTTTATTTTAAAACACAAGAGATGTCACAACTGCGTATGTATCCATGCCATTCCGCAGTCTGAGTAAAGATAGATTAATATACAGGTAACGAATAAGGTGCCAAGGTTGGTTAACATTAGTCGAGATACATTAGGATTGCGTCGATAGAGGATGACGTAACAGTCATGCCGTGTCTCACTCCTACTCGAATAAGTAAAGATGTTAAAGAGACAGCAATCACAGATTATTCATATTACATGAAAATGTGAGAATCGTACTGAATCATTATTGTAATTTTTTTAAAGGTCTCTAATAATTATAAAATTAGTTTATTGCATGGATGAGACTATTGTATATTGCACTAGGGTGGTCCAAAAATTTGTTTTCTCATTTTTATGAATAACGCTCTGAAATTTGTTTGCATCCACACAAGAATAAATTCATTTTTTTTTGTTGAAAAAAGAAATGATATTTAGAGGTCGCGCAAGTCCCATGAAGTTTGACACGTATTTCCTATAAGAAAAAAAGACGTTTTTGTAATTTTCATTCAGAATCCTCAATATTAGCTTAATCGAGTTGAAACTCAAAATTTCTCTTTAAAATTAGCCATAGGATATGAATAAAATATTACTTTTCAAATATCAAGCCCATAAGTCTATTTTATAGGGTCCCAACGAAATCCCATGAGTGAGAAAATGGGTTTTGCGTGATTTTGGCGATAATTATGACTTTTTTCCTTTCTTCAAAATAAAAATTGTTTCCGACACATGAAATACTACTCTAAACTAATAATTAGGTGTTAAAATAAATTTTTTAAACAATTTATTATTGTTTTGAGCAATTTTCTCTTAGAATGGAGATGGAAAGTCCCGTTAAAAAAAAAAATGTTCCAATTTTTGTCCAATTTTCAATCAGAGACAGATTAATGTTAATGTTAATGTTCATTAATGTTAACAAAGATAATTGTTTAAACAATTTATTCTTATTGTTAATAATATTCTCTTAGAATAATGCTAGAAAATTGCGGTTTTTTCTGAAATTTTCAACTTTTTGTTCACTTTGCACTTCGGGTGGGTTAAATAATTATTTAGAGTTGACTTTTCACATAGGTTGAGTTAATAATTAATTTTTTTTAGCAGAAATGATTATTTAAACAAATAATTATTGTTTATAACTATGTTTTACCTTATTAATGCAATATAATTGCGGTTTCTTCTGAAATGTTAAACTTTTTACCCACTTTTTACTCAGTAAAGTAATAAATAATGCAAGTTAATAAACATGCTTATTTGAACAATTGATTATTGCTTATAACTATATTCTTTCAGAGTAATGCTATCTTACACAAGCGACAAAAACAAAAAATGGAATAAATAGGAGAAGGTGGGAGAACTAGGTGTGTAAATGACTTGTAAAAGTTTTGTTTTAAATTACAACAAAAAGTCTATTGCAAAACGTAGAAGAAAAATTTGGAATTGAACATATTTTGATATCAGCCATCTTCCAGCAAAATATATACACGAAAAAGAAAGAGATTGTTGAAAATATGTTTCTCTCTAATGTTTATTTATCATTTGTTCATAACTAAAAAGGCAAAGCAAAGTTAAACATTTCAGAAGAAACCACAATTTTCAATCACTTATCTAATAGAAAATAGTTATAAACAATAATAAATTGCTTGAACAACTATTTTTATTAACTCGCATTAATTATTACATCACTAAGGGAAAAGTGGGCTAAAAGTTGAAAATTTCAGAAAAAACCGCAACTATCTGGCAATAATATAGATAAAGATAGTTATTAACAATGATTATTTGTTTAAAAAATTATTTTTGCACAACTTAAATAATTTTTAAGTCACTGCAAGTGAAAATGAGACAAATAGTTGAAAATTTCAGAAAAAACCGCAACTTTCTACAATTAAGCAAAGAGAATATTATTAACAATAATAATAAATTGTTGAAACAATAACTTTTGTTAACTTTGATTAATTATTACTTCACTTTAATTGAAAAATGGACAAAAGTTAAAAAATTCAGAAAAAACCGCAACTATCTAGTATTAATATAGAAGCAGATAGCTGTAGACAATAGTAATTTGTTTAAACAATTAGTTTTGCTATATTAAAGTATTAATATAGAAGCAGATAGCTGTAGACAATAGTAATTTGTTTAAACAATTAGTTTTGCTATATTAAATTAAATATTAACTCACTCCAAGTGAAAAGTGAACAAACCGTTGAAAATTTCAGAAAAAACTCAATTTCTAACATTATTCAAAGATAATATTATTAACAATAATAAATAATTGTTTAAACAATTAGGTTTGTTAACATTATTGAACTATTACCTCTCTCTAATTTAAAATTGGACAAAAAGTGGGAAATTTCGGAAAAAACCGCGACTTTCTCTCTGCATTCTAAGAGAAAAGTGCTAAAAACAATTAAAAATTGTTTAAAAAATGCACGTAAACATCTTATTATCATTATGTAGTAGTGTTTAGCATAACAATGTCAGTTCGGCAGCAGGGTTCGGTTCAAAGCTAAACGTCAGTAAAACAGTGACAACAGATGGCAACAGATGGCGCCACCATCTGGTCAGTTTTCGTGTTCGGTCGATAAATTTAATCTCTACTTTACCACGAGAGTGTGACGCCGCAGTTCAGGTACACGCTACGGCGCCTCGTGGTGGGGTTCCCCACGCTCCCTGTCCCGGTAAAGCATGGTGGGGACTTGTCTTTGAAAAGCCCATAACCAGAGGCGCGCATTTCAGTTTGAATTGTACTGAACTAACAAAAGTGTCTCAAGAACAAAAAAAAGTGATACGTAATGGTTGAACATAAGGGTCTCAATACACAAAAAGTAAGTTATGATTCGTGCTGTGAAAAGTCTTCTTCGTGTTACTTTGTGCTAATAGTTTGATTTTATTGTGTGTTCTTAGGTTCCCAATAAGTCCGACAAGCTACGAGAATCCTTAAGTTCTAGAATCTTCTAGAAGTATTGGTGGAGTCGAGGTAGCAACCAATAAAAGGGGACATCAGAGTGGTGTTCAGTCATTCCAGTGTGCGATGCAGTGCAGTGAAAGTGAATAGTAAATATGAAATTAGCCGGCCTATATCTAGTAAAAAAATGATCCTCGACGAGTGCGTAAAACTTATTCCTGCTATCAAGAAAGCGCTTACCCTGCTTTCATCATCATCATCATGGGAGAACGTACAACTAAATAAAGTTAACGGATGAAGGAACGAGTGTATATTGTGTTTGAAAACAGTGTGAAAGGAATTGCCATGTATTCCACGAATATCAATAAATCAGAAAAGAAAGTGTCTAAATATTATTGAACATTTGGAATGCCTTAAAGCTCGTTTCGAGTTGATCAACAAAAAGGAAAGCGGACTTCAGAAGAAACGCAATGAAATTAACGATCGAGTGCAGTGGATTAACGTCAACAAAGCATTCGAGAATAGAGTAGAAACACGCCCAAGTTCTATTTGTTATACATGTAGTCCGATCCTTACGTAAACATAGAGCTTTTAAAATGAACACTTATTATTTTCATATTTATTTCCATATTTATTATCATATTTCATATTATTGCATAATAAATAATTTTTATTCAAATACGAATGACAATGAGTGCTTCAACTGGGCTATATTATCAGCCATATATCCATCTAAGAGAAACGATATTGCTAAACGTGTTTCCAGCTATCAGCAGTACATGGATGAATTAAACTTTGCGGGAATAAATTTCCCCGTAGCAATGAAACATGCATCAAAATTTGAAGCACAAAACGGCATTTCAGTGAATATTCACGGCTTGATTAAAAAGAAGCAAAAGTTGATAGTGGCTCCTCTTTATCTCACTTCACAGTTGACGGAATCTCATGTAAACTTCCTCCGAGTTGAAGAGGAATATGTAAATGAAGACAGAAGTGATGAAGAAGAAGACAGCAATCAAAAGGATAGCAGAACCCAGTTTTTCAACTTCCACTATGTATGAGTCAAAGATCTTTCTCGATTAGTTAGCTGCCAGCTATCGAAACATGATGGAAGAAAACATATCTGTGAACGATGCTTGCACTACTTTTCAATAATAGAGAAGTTGGTAGCTCATAGGGAGGATTGTAAACAAGTGAATGATTGTAAAATAATGCTACCAAACCTGGTAGAAATATCATTGAATTAAAAAATTTCAAGCATAGAGGAAAAGTACCATTCATCATTTATGCCGATTGTGAGTCCCGATTAATACCAAGTGAAGACTTACAAAAACAGACGACAAACACTAAAGTATTCCAGAACCATGGAGTTTTTGACATCGGGTACTTGTTCAAGTGCAGTTGCAATGATTCACTGTCATTCTACAACTCAGGTCCCAAAGGTATGGAACCAGCAAAGTGGTTTGCTTCTAGAGTTACAGTTAATTGCAAATAAATGGAAGAAAATGCGGGCATCTCCAGTTCCGATGCAGAAACTAACACCAAGGAACAGGAAACGTCCGCGATCACTGTCAGCTTACGGGAATATATCGAGGTCCCGCACATGAACACTGTAATCTAGCTTACCAAGACTCCAACGTCATACCAGTTGTGTTCCACAACTTGAGTGGATACGATACCTCCTTTATCATTCGCGACATTGCCACACAATTTGAAGGAAAAGTAAAAGTTCTAGCATTGAATAAGGAAAAATACATCTGTTTTAGAAAATATTTTCAGGGAACACAGATGAAATGCCGATTCATCGACTTATTTAGATTCATGTCATCGTCTTTGTAAAAGTTAGCATCGTATCTCACTGAGTATAGAATTATGAGTGCAATGTTTTCTATATTTGAGAGAGAGAAAGTTGAACTTCTAATGAGGAAAGGTGTTCTCTCTTTTGAATACCTGGACTCAAGGATGAGACTGAAAGAAAACCAGCTTCCACCAGAAGAAAAGTTTTACATTACCCTCAATGACTCAACAATATCTGATGAGGACCATGAACATACACAACAGGTTTGGTGTGCATTCAGTGTCAAAACCCATGGCGAATACGTGAAACAATACATTAAGACTGATGTGTTGCTGTTGGCTGATGTGTTTGAAAATTTCCGAGAACAGTGTCTCATGGCTTAGGGTCTGGATCCAGCACATTACTACACAACTCCTAGCTTGACATGTGACGCCATGCTTAAGTATACAGGGGTAAGATTGGAAGTTCTCATTGACGTTGATATGCTATTGACCGATACGCCATTGCCAATAAGGAGTACATGATAGTTTTCAATGAAAGTGGAGAAATCGTCTAAATTGTATATTTCGATGCAACCAACCTGTACGGTTAAGCAATGGGACAACCCCTTCCTTTCGGTGGTTTCGAGTGGGTTATAAATTTGAAAAATTTTGATTTCAATGATCCAGATGATTCACCCATTCGTTATATTCTCGAAGTAGATTTGTACTGTCCACCTGAGCTTCGCGATGAGCATCATGACTTACCCTTCTGCCCAGAACACTCGAAACCACCGGGAAAAATTCAGAAGAAGCTTCTAACTACTCTCCTACTAAAAACAAAGTACGTTCTCCATTACCGAGCTCTCAAGCATGCTCTTTCGAACGGTCTTGTATTAATTAAAATTCACAGAGTACTCAAATTTAATCAGTTAAAATGGCTCAAGAGTAACATAGAATTTAATACTAAGAAGAGAGGACAAGCTCAAAATGAATTCGAAAAGAACTTGTACAAATTGATATATAATGCAGTTTACGGTAAGTCAATGGAGAATGTACGAAGCATGTAGAAGTAAAAATAGTGACGAAGTTGGAGGGTAGATATGGAGCAGAAGTCCTCATAGCTAAACCAAACTTCCACAGCCGAGCAATTTTCAGTGAAAATCTAATGGCAATAGAGTTGAGAAAGACAGAAGTTTTGTTTAATAAGCCAATCTATGTGGGTCTGATAGTGCTGGATGTATCTGAAACCCTAATTTATGATTTTCATTACGGTAACATACGTAAAAAATATCGTAACAACTGTAAACTCTTGTATACTGACACTGATAGTTTAATATATGAAGTGAAGTGTCAGGACATTTACGCCGACATGCAAGAAGATATGAAAAAGAATATTCAACAATTTGACACATCAGATTACCCTCGAGACAATGTTTTCGGAATGCTGCAAAGGAACAATTAACTTTTAGGGTTAATGAAAGACGAATGTAATGGTGCAGTAATCATGGAATTTTGGTTTGCGGAGCAAGATGTACAGTATCCGTGTCAATGGTCAGGACTTTGTTGAAAAGGCCTAACGTGTGAAAGCAGCTGTTGCAGAGAAAAATATAACCTTCGACGATTACACTGAATGCTTGCGGAATTTGAGTATCCGATCCAGATCGCAATATGTGATTAGGTCAAGACTGCACCACGTCGAAACGATTGAACGACAAAAAATTGCGCTAAGGCCTTATGACGATAAGCGATACTTACTCCCTAATAGTACAGACATCCTAGCATGGGGATATCATAGAATCAATGCAATGAATGTCGATGATGTTTTAAGCGATAGTGACGAAGAATTGCTAGATCTTCTTGTAAAAGATTAGGCTTGATTTTGTAAATAATTGTAAATAGTAGGTATAAGGGTTGTATCGAATTGAAACAAGATCTATGTATATCAAGTGCTTTTTATTTTCTTGCAGCATTCTGAGAAACTTGTTTGTCAAATGCTCATAACTATTAGCAGGCACAGTTGAAGCATCTTCTTTAAGCAAAGTTGTATCTTGCTCTTCTTCATCATCAGCTATCACAACGGAAGAGTCATCATCCTCCTCTTCCTAACCAAATTTTTTGTTTACAGGCTCATTTTGTTCAACTTCCTTCTTAATTGAAGGATTAGATATGTCAACCAGTTTCTGCAGTGGCATGACGATTGGCTTGAACGTTTCACTTATTATATGTGACGTGCGCTGAAGAAAGGGGGCTTACTCTAAAAAAATCGAATTCGAGGTTTTCACACCTTTCGATAGTTTTTGAGTTGCTCTTTTTAATGAAACCATCGAAAAAAATGTTCGAGCTTTATCATTGCCAATAATTAAGTTGTTAGGTACCCAATAAATCAGGCTTCCGCTCGAGACCTCGAAATCCCGTGAAACACCTCCCACCGCTCACCACTACATCTCCGCGTCTCATCTATACCCGTCCGTGAGTAGCGCCTACGACCCATCTATTTCCTCGTGAGAATGTAGTGCTAAGTGGAAAGGGAAGACTTCGTGAGTCTTCCCTCTCTCCTAAAAGTCGCGTCTAGCCGGTCGACTTCAACCGCTCGCCCTGAAAAATCTCACTTTTCAGAGTAAGCCCCCTTTCTTCGACGCACGTCACATATTTTCAGTGCCTTCTTTACCTATTTTTAGCTTTCGATGTTTACGTCCAATCGCCTAACAAGCTTTCACGATTTGACGAAGCACCTCCTTCTCTTTGTGAAACTTGCACATGTTGACGTGTTGATGTCTCAATATATAATGATATGATTTCCACCACATAACTTGTATTTACAGACAGATAAAACAGTCAAATCCTTTTCTATATCTACCCTTGTGGAGATCGCTGTCCTTGTCAATCACAAAAAAATCCATACTTGTCAGTATTTCAACATGCTGAACATAAGTCTCAAATCGGAGAATAACTCATATCAGTATCGTCATACACATGTCTCGATTTTCTCTCATCCTGCTTGAAAAGTATCAACATATTGCCATTATCTTGAACAAGATGTTTAGGAATTCGAGCGTAAGTTTGACATAAGTAAGAACTGTCAACATGAGCGTGTCTTCCCATACAGAAAAAGGCTCTCCTGTTATCCTGTTTCTCACAGGCCACATCATCAAAAGCAATTAAATTATTTGTTTAAGCTTTACTTGGTTGTATTGCTTCTTCATGCTCACTAAAAGAAAAATATTCAACACCGTCTACATTATTTAACACCCGCTCCAAGAATTTGTACTTTGATTGTTTGAGGGATTTTTAGTAGACGTAGACATTGTCAAATTTTAATCCGTTTGGGTATAGGATTACGGCAAGCAATGTATTTGTTTTTCCACAATTTGATGGTCCACATAATACTGCTCGAAGGCTGTCTGGTAGTTGGGTGCCATAAGTTTTACGGTCTTCTTCTCTGATTGAACTAAGGTGTCAAAGTTGCCAACCGGAAGTTTCACGGGCTGTGTCTTAAAGCGCATCTTGAACTCGACTGTCGTGAAAGCTATAAATACAACCCTTATATAGCTTTCACATCAGTTGCGTGCTATCCTTCGCTCCGTGAAGAATGATTGTGCACCGTAAAGAAAACAAAGTGTCACGTCGTCGTCATCGAGGTAAAGGATTGGTTAAAAATGTCATCAACAACTTGCCGTTCGAGTTGCACTTGCCTGGCTACCAGTACTGTGATCTAGGTGCTAAGCTAACCAAAAGACTTGCTAGAGGTGATCCTGGTATCAATCCTTTAGACGCAGCGTGGAAAGAACACAACATTGCATACTCGCAAAATCGTGAAGACGTTGAAAAAAGGAACCCTGCAGATCATGTACTAGCCAGTAAAGCATGGCAGCGTGTTTTTTCTAAAGACGCTGGAATCAGCGAGAAAGAGGCAGCACTGGCAATAACTAACGTAATGAATGCCAAAGCAAAACTCGGTATGGGATTGAGGAAGGAACTTATTCCAAAGAAGAAACCCAAATGAAAGAGGAAACCAGCTTTAAAAAATAAGGTAATAGAATTTAAAAAGGTTGTGAATACCTTCGAAAGTTGGTGGTGTTTTGCCACTGATTCCAATTTTCGCTGGACTCAGTGCACTTGGAGCTCTTACTTGTGGAGCAGCAGGTGTGGCTAAGGCAGTGGACGATGCTAGTGCAGCCAAACAACAGCTTGTGGAAGCTCAACGTAATAACAATGCAATGGAAGCTATTGCTCTAGGAAAAGGTTTACACCTAAAACCTTACCGAAAAGGACAGGCACTTTGTCTAAGACCGGTAACAAAAAACTTGTAGTGAAGTTACCTCACCATGCACTCACTGATTGGTTGGTAGCGTGATAAAATACAATCATGACAGATATGAGGATTATGACAGTGTTCAATGTGGTCCCTTATGCTAAAAATGTCTATCTGGACAACTGCATATAAAAGATAAATACTGTCTATATAAGAGTGTGTGATGAACACACTAGAGTCAGTATAGAGAAGAACACCATCATGGATGAATCATTCACTCTTACGATAACAAGAAACTCTTCGGTGCTAGAATCAGAGTATTTTCCACCAATTAAACTCTCTCCTCATAAGAACTATGCACTTGGAATCGTTGAATGGCTTACATTTAATGCTATTCCTAACGTTGACACTGGGAAAAATAAAATCTATATCGGTGATCGAGTAGTGACCATACCTACTATTGGCAGCTATGAGATTGAACACATTGAGAGTTATGTCCAGAAGGCTCTAGCAATTTATGGCATATCAATAAACATCAAGCAAAATAATAACACATTGCGTAGCGAGACAAAGAGTGATTGTCAAGTGAACTTTCAACCACACGATTCTATTGGACGTTTCTTGGGATTCAATACTCGTATTCTCGAAGCCAATAAGACTCATACTTCTGATCTACCTGTGGCTTTTCTTAAAGTAAATGCTCTGCGAGTTAAGTGCAATATAACTACTGAAGCTTACATCAACGATCGCAAAGTGCACACGATTCTTCTCTGTTGTACCATCAGGATATAAGATTGTTGAAGTACCGTCACGCGTCATTAACCTCCCAATCGCCGTGAAGAGAATACAACAAATTCAGCTGCGTACAGTTGATCAGGACAAAGACTTAGTGAATTTCCAAGGAGAGTTTATAACAATACGACTACACGTCAATTCATCATAATGTGTATCGTATACAATCGCAAAGGTCGCGAAACACAAGCCAATTCTCAAGCAGCACGCAAAGCGCTAACCTCAGAACGTGCTCTTTCTGGCACAGCTTGGTCTAAAGATCAAACCTCCATAGCTCACTATGAGGGTCATACACATCAGCCTTATGCCTCATCGTCATTCAACAACTGTGATGAAATTCAAATTGCTGTCCAGCATCAAGATTTGTTCATACTACCCAGCAAGTGTTCACTCCATGTATATGGAAGACTGACAAGGCCTGATGGAGTAACAGCTGTCACTGGTACAGCACTAGTCAGCAATGCCATCTGATACCTGTTTGATGAAGTTTGCTATGAGCCTAATGGTATTGAGATTAATCGTTGCAAAAATGTCGGTCTCACTAGCACCATTGAAAGTTACATCTCACTTACCCCTGGACAAATTTATTTTATGGAGAATGCAGGATGGCTTAACATCCCGGAAGGAACGAAATGTCTGACCGATGATGCGGGATACTTTGATGTCACTATAACACTCAGTATGATCCTAGAATTTGCTGAAGACTATCGAAAGATCGTTGTAAATGCAAAGCACGAACTTATCCTGACAAGATCACGCAGTGACTTGAATGCCATTGTTCAAGCAGGACAAGCGCCAAGAAACAAAGAGCAATATAACATCTCGATTCACAAAAAGGAATGGATGATACCATATGTAATGGCTTCGGATAAGCAAAAGATAAATTTGCTGAACATTATTGGAAAAGATTTTCTCACAAATATGAGTTTTCGTTTACGGGGATTGTATGAATACATCATGCTTCCCACCACCTCAAGTATATATATGAACTGTGAAAACGTCAACTCAGTTGGAAAAACCACGTTACGTTATACTGGGTTTCCAGACAGGTAGAAAGGATAGGCTAGCCAGATATGCTAATCGCTTCAATCACTGCAATATAACCAATGTCAAGATATTCCTCAATTCACAGTACTATCCGTATGGTAAGTTAAATCTGGACTTTGATCATAATCAGTTGCACTACTGTATGATATGTATGCAAACTTTCAGGCAGCCTGCTGTGGTGAAGAGCCTGAACCAATGTTGAAAAAAAGTGATGTCAAAGAATACGCTCCTGTCAGCGTAATTGATTGCTCAAAACAAAATGAGTTTCTCAAACAGACCACAGTGGACTTTCGCTTGGAATTTGAATCTACAGACAATTTTCCTGCTGAAACTGCAGCCTACTGTCTTATTATGCATGATCGCATAAATCAGTACCAGCCCCTTAGTGGTTGCGTGAAGAAGTTGATTTAAGATGATAGTGGTGGTAAAAGGTCATGCCAGTGATGGGGGAGAAAAGGTATAAAGCAGATGATTTTAGCAACAGAATTCAGTTTTCATCGAAATGGAGTTTATTGTGAACGTGCCCAACAACCAGTTCGTCTTTAAGGAGTTGGCTATAGTTCCTCTCCAGAAAGACGCTCTGCCTCTAGTCTACCACTTTGAACCTCCCTGCTATGGGACCTTTCCACCTGCCTGATACTGGAGTGAAAAAAATTTGTGGTTGACGCGCAATTACCATGAAATCGGGTGGACTTCTGATGACATACGCTACATGGAAGTAAGACATATACTTCAAGATATACTACTTGGTGATTGTGCTATCTACGTCAAAGGAGTTGACAAGAAAAAATGATTTGACGAGTTTGGATGAAATGTACGCAATTTGAAGGACATGGACTGTCCTTCGCTAAAAAGATTAAACAACACCGTTTTAACCACGTGTCATCATCATCCCCAGTTCTGAAGTGACAACTCTGCTGTTCGAAACGTCCTGACGCTTAAGACCTGGTTCTTGGCTCCTCAAGATCACCCAACCATCAGGATTTGTGATGGGAGCAGTGCTGACAACGGTGACGCTGATGATGTGTCTAAAATTAAAACCTATCCACAAGTTAAGCATTATTCAAGCTAAATCAAAATATTTCAAATTTTGTATTTTTTATACGCATTCATGAAATACATGTTATCTATCCATCTACAATTTCAGCAATATAGCTTTATGCTATGATATTTTAAAAATTATGAGAAAAATTTAAAAAAATTATTTGTAAAAAAGACTTTAATTGTTTGAAATTGCATTTTCTGATTTTTTGGCGCACCTTTGTTCATAGATTTCTCATCGTAAACTGTATCCAGTTTCATAGGTTGTCTTTTTTTTTTGCGTGAATATTTTGGTTCGTGTCTGCTTTGTTTATCTTCGCGGAAGATGATGAAGAATGATCATAATCACTACTTACATCGGACAATCTTAAATCTGCACATAAAATCAAGTGCTGTGAAGATATGGCTAACAGTTTAGGAGTTGCTGGCGGCAGAGAGGAATGCGAAGCTTTTACATTTCGCTTCGCGTGAACTGATGAGGAGGGAAATGGAGATGAAGGATGTTTCTGTCCTGCAATGAGATATGGAGGATCTGCTGGTAGTTATATTGTTGATGGTAATGGTAGCGATGATAGCTGTGGCGTTGGAAGTGGTGGTGAAAAAGCATTGCGATTTTTTTTCTGATAAACATCATTTCGAAGACGACGATGACGACGAAGACGACGATGATGTTGCGGAAGCGTGTGATCTACATGTCTTTTTTCATTTCTGGATGATGACGATGAGGGTTGAGGGGCTGGTGGTTGAAGTGACGTTGGCGGGGATGACCTGTGGTCATAACGCACAACCACTGACACCTGTTAAAAAACAACAACAAAAATTTGTAATATTCTCTCAAAAAGTGACCCCAACTTTCGCATGTAGAGGTTTTACACTTGCGCTAGCTATGCGTAAGAGGAGCATGGTGCGGATAATTGACATGGTAACGAGCTGTCACATTGTGTTTCTCTTAAACGTCCAAGAGTAAGCGCAGTACGTCTAAATGTCAGAGTTAGGATCACTACTCTTAGTGAAAGCAAATGAAAGGAAAATTTCAATTTAAAAAGAAAATTTAGTTTTAAATTTCTCACCTACAGAGGCTTCTCATTTATGTCGAAGTTTTTTGGTAGCGGGATCGCTACATGAATTTGTGGTATACTGGATTCAGCAGATACCCTGTCAGTCTCTCCAGACTCTTCGGACTTCTTGGGCGCTTAAGAAAACACACAAATCAAACTATCAGCACAGAGCAAAACTTTACACTGCACGAAGAACACTTATCACTACACGAATTACAACTTACTTTTTTTGCATTGAGAACCATTGCCACTTTCTTTTCTTTTCTTCTTCTTGAGACACTTTTTTGATAGATCAGTAAAGTGAAAAATGAAATTCGCGCCTCTGGTTATGGGATTTTCAAAGACAAGTGCCTATCATGTCCTACCGGGACAGGGAGCGTGGGGAACCCCACCACGAGGCGCTGTGGCATGTACCTGAACTTCGGCGTCACACTCTCACGGTAAAGTAGAGATTACATTTATCGACCGTATGTTTAAAGACGACTGTGGATAAATTAGCACGGAACTGAACCTTTCTTGCGCATTGATCTTTTACCGACTGCGGTGGCCCGCATCTTAGCATGGACAGGAAAACTGACTAGACGGTGGCGCCATCTGTTGCCGGTAACAACTTATCGACTATTGGCATATTAGAATGAAACGATTATCGTTTGTCGGTAAATCAACGGTCACTGTTTCATCGACGTTTAGCTTGGAACCGAATTCTGCCGCCGAACTTTCATTTTTAAACTACTTTTTATGTATCAGAAACAATTTGCATTCATAAAACCGCAAAAAAATCATAATTAGCGCCAAAAACTCGCAAAACCAATTTTCTCACTTATGGGGTTTTTTGGAACCCTATAAAACAGACTTATGGGGATGATATTTGCAAAGTAATATTTTATTCGTATTCTATGTCTAATTGTGAAGAGAAATGTTGATTTTCAACTGAATTCAGCTAATATTGAGGATTCTGAATAAAATTTACAAAAAAGTCTGTTTTTCTTCTGGGAAATACGTGTTAAAATTTGTGACGCTTGCGCCACCTTTAAATATAATTCTTTTCCAGAAAAAAATTTATCTATTTTTGTGTGCATTCGAACAAATTTCCGGGCGTTATTTATAAAAATTCGAGAAAAAAATTTTCCAATTGATTTTTGGACCACCACTCATACCGGAAATATCGGTTCTGAAGTTTATATTGTTTGTATTTTTCAGGATGTAGAATATTTGCAAGAAGATTCGTTTGTCATAGTGTGTTTCTCTAGCTAATATATAGTTACATTTTCAAAATCGTAGTTGTGTTGATGAATGTTTGAATGCTGATGCAAGAGCAGTGTTAGTCTTGTTCTTATCACATGACCTTTTGTGTTCTTTTGTTCTTTACTGTATGTATCATTTAGTTTATCTTATCTTATCATTTGGACACATCAAACGGAAGTAACTAAATGTGTAATTTCTGGATGATTCAGATCCTAATTGAAGATCATCACTTATATGCAGATTCATGTCGAGGTCTGAAATTGAATGTGCCGAAGGTATGCAAGGATCCAGTTTCTATATAAAGGATGAGACAAGTTGATATAAACATCAGGACTTTTTCCATCTGCTAACCCCTTACTCCAAGCCATGACACCAAGCAGCTGACCATTGACGACTAAAGGATCACCAGAATCACCATAGCCACTGCCTTTATTACCACTTTGGTCAAGAGTACAAATCTCCTTATTCGTAATAAAACCTTTGGGCCGTGGATAGACCTTTCTACATTCCGCTACGCTGATTATGGGAACTTTGATTGATCGTAGCTCGATGGCACCTGCGCATGGCATTCTGAAATTATAGACTCTTAGATAAATCTGTATCAAATATTAATAACACAGTAGAATCCAGTTCATCAATTTGATCCCGAAATTTAATAAAAATAAGCAACGCTTCGATCAGTAGCAACTGTCAAGTGTCAGTTATGCCATACCCAAGTCATGACCGTCTGCATGTTAAAATTTTTAAAGTGAGCTTTAGAACAAATTTCCTACATCTTTTTTGAAACAATCATAAAATTTCGAGGAAAACTCGAACTACGTAAATATGAGGAAGCTAAGGAGTTGTAAATCTTCCAGAAGTGGGAGTTGGAACTAGGCAAATCCATAGAAACGCTTTTGGAGAGAATATAAATTAATTTCAGAGTAGAGTTTACATCTTTTCTTCGTTGGGAATTAATGTTTTTAGCCAAAAATGTAACTATTTAATTTGGAAAATCATAATTTTAGTTGAAAATTCATCTCTTTAGTCAAAAATCAAACTATTCTTGGGTGAAAGATCATTATTTTCGGCTGAAAAGTCTACTATTACATTTTTCGTTAAGAATTCATCATTTTTGGGTAAAAATTTTATTACACCGTTGTGAATGTTATTATTTTCTTCAAAATACAACACTTTTGTTCGAAAGTAATTTTTTTTTTAAATGCAACTATTTGGTTGAAAATCAATCTGTTTCAGTTGAGCATACAACTATTTTCGGAAAATTGGTCCTTTTCCGATGAATTCATTTGTTTTTGATTATAAAATTAAATTCTTTTTTAGTTGAAATATCAACTATTACATTTTTCGTTAAGGATTCATTTTTTTTTTGGTTGAAAATTCAACTACTTGTTTGAAAGTCGAAATACTTTCTTAAAAATTCATTTTTATTTGTTGAAGATTCAAAACTTTAGCTGAAAATTCATCTCTTGGACTGCAAATTTAAATATTTTGTTAAAAATTGCATTTTTACATTCTCATCCTGATGAGAAGGTTTATGTAAAATTTGTCTTGGTCGGTTTGTATCAAATCTCCACGTTTTGATACTCCGTAAGTCAGAAAAAACGTTTGCAACGAAGGTGTCTGTCTGTCTGTAGCCTGTAGGCACGATAACTTCCACAAAAATAGTCAGATTGGATTAAGCTTTGGCACAATGTTTTAAGCCCAAAAAGAAAAGTAGATGTTTGTTACCCAGCCATTTTTGATAAAAATTCAAAAAGGTAGAGCATTTTCAAAATCTTTGAGACCATTTTTCTCAACATTAAACAATTCTATGTACGGCTATCAGTAATACTCAAACACTCGAACAATTTATTTCCATGACATTTTTTGATAAACAAAAAATTGTCAGAGTTATAGCATTTTCAAAATCCAAAAAAACAAACGAAAATTAACATTTTAGAGCCAAACGAGGCACGATACGAAAAAAAGTCACAAAAAGAAAAACGTTGCTTTTTGAAAGCCTCATAAAATTATCATAACAACTTTTCGAATTTTTCTCAAAAATCGAAAATTCAAATTTTGATCGCACAAAAAATGATTAAAAGTAAAAAAATTTATTTTGCGGTCAAACTATGTATAAGACAAAGAAAAATGATTTGACGAAAATTTTGCACCATAAAAAGATCTGAAAATTTGTTATCAACCATTTTTTTCTGGAACACGTAATTTTTGTTTTATTCGTAAAAAACGAAATTAAAACTAAAAAAATTAGATTTTTTGACAAACGACATAAGCTATGAAAAAAATAAATAGACAAAAGTTGCTGATCTAAAAAATTGCTACAAATTTCTTATGATGAACTTTTTGATAAGACGCGTAGTTGTTGTTTGAATCGTAAAAAATAACATTAAAAAAAATTACATTTATTGAAAAACGATACAGGGTACGAAAAAATTTGGAAGGCAAAGAATGATCACCCTAAAAAGATCTACAAATTTTGTATGAATAATTTTTAAATAGGACGAGTAGATTTTCATTCAATCGGAAAAAATAAGATTAAAAATGAAAAAATCAATTTTTGGAAAAACGACACAAGAGCCAAAGAAATGAAAAGACAAAAGTTGTTCAACCAAAACAGATCCAAAAGTTTTGTCATAAACTCTTGTTATAAAAATATATTAAAAATAAAAAATTAACTTTTTGGAAAAACGACACAAAAGCTACAATAATATTTTATTTAAGAAATCTATTCGCCTAAATTATATCTGAAAATTTTCTTCGAACCACTTTACGCTAGGATGCGTATTTTTCGTTTGAATCGTAAAAAATAACATTGAAAGTAAACAAATTAATTTTATGAAAAAGGACACAAGTTGCAATAAAATGTTCAATAACAACTTTTTTTATAGACTGAAAATAGACTGAAAATTTAACTATTCCGTTATTAGTGAAAAATTTATCCTTTTGAGCTGAAAATTCAAATATTTGGTGGAAAATTGATCTATTTTTGTTGAACATGCAACTATTTGCTTGAAAATTAATTCTTTTTGGTGAAGAATTAAGACCTTTATAGCCCTTTTAATATTCATTAAATCCTCTTCTTGGTTT
>CAKNYM010053149.1:88304-146598 GCA_932195095.1 Andricus curvator | reverse complement strand
CTTGACACGACGCAGATATGACTTTGTCAAAAAAGAATCTTTTTTAGAATTTCACAGTGCGAATAGAGTCTCTGATTTTTGGGCTCTTCAAAAATACCAACGCCGATTTTTGGGCTTCTACCCTTAACGTTCAAAAGCAACCCCTTGACATGACGGAGATATGACTTTGTCAAAAAATAATCTCTTTCAGAATATTACTGTGTAGTGTCGCTAATTTTTAGGCTCCTCAAAAATAGCAACACCGTCAGAGAATTACCTTTTTTAGAAATTTACTTTGTAAATGTTCCAGACTCAGAATTTTATAGGGTGAATAGAGTCTTTGATTTTGGGGCTCCTTGAAAGTTAAAATTCAAATTCATGGATAGGCGTTTGATTTTTTAGACGTAGGGGTGTTTTTTTCAAACAAAAAATGAAGCATTTGTGAGCCAAAGAAAAGCCCAACACTACTTTCTATTTTGTTTTTTCCATGTTTGAGTTTTTACTTAGGGGTTGTTTTTTGGTACATAGGGGGGTTTTGCACAATTTTGTTTGGTGCATTCGAGAGCCCAATATGAGTCAAAAATTATAATGCACTTTATTTTTTTCAGATTTTACTTTCGACAAGAGGGTGGTTTTTTGCACATAGGGGGTGGTTTTTTGAATTTTTTTCCGTGCATTTGAGAGCCCAAAATAAGCCCAAAATTGTGGTGTACTTTTTTTCTTCCTAGTTTGAGTTTTTATATAGGGGGTAGTTTTATTTCCGGCAGGGGTAGTTTTTGGAAATTCGTTGTTGGCGCGTTCAAGAGCCCAAAAAAAGCCAAAAATTCTGTCGTCTCTAATTTTTAATTTTTTCAAATTTTTATGTAGTGGAGGTGCTGGCTTGACTCAAGCCAGCACCTCCACACCAAATTTGAATTTTCAAAAAAAGTAGTGGAGCCCAAAAATCGGCAATACAGCCCAAACAAAGCCCAAAATTCTAATACAAAAAAATTTGGGTATTTCGATTGTGGAGATGCTAGCTTGATGGACCTACATTTTTCTTCTTTATTGGAATATCATCATTTAGATTGAGAATTCAACTACTTTATTAAAAATTTGTGCTTTTTGCTTAAATTCAACCGGCTGAAAATACAATTTTTTCCGTTAAAAATTAATTTTTCAAACTAAAAATGTAACTATTCCATTTTTGGTTGAAAACTTATATTTTTCAGTTGAAAAAAAATCTCTTCATTAAAAATTACATTCTTGTCGAAAATTCATCTTTGTAGGTTTAAGATTCAACTATTTTGTTGATTAATTTTTTTTTTGTATAAAATTTAACTATTTGGTTGAAAAATTGTCCTTTTGGATTGATAATGTATCCTTTATGATAGAAGAGTCATCTTCCTTGGTTTAAAGTTCATCTTCGTTTCTTTTTTCAGTTAAAATTCAAATCTTATTCCATTGAAATAAGATATATTAAATCTTTTGTTTCGTGGGGGGGGGGGTGAAAGGAAAAACTACTTTTTTTAGGGAGGGTGGACGTAGGGTCAAGAATATCCCAAAATTGGTGACGTAGTTTATGGATGATCCCTAAGTTGTATCAACAAATATGCACTGTTTGGGTGAAACTTCTTGGAAAAGTGATAATAGGAATAGGGAAACAAATATTTTTTCATTTGAGACAGAAATGAAATCTACTTTTTCATGAATAATTTGATGCAACGAAATCAGAGCATGAAAAAATGCACAATTCAAAATTAGATTCCCAAACTGTCTCCTTTCCAGCTCATAAGAGCTACATATTCACTAAAAATATTTTCATAACTATGATTGAAAAATGCGATGGCTCAAAAATATTTGCTTCCAAATAATAAGATGAGATTGGAAAGCAAATGTAGAGCAAAGCAATGCATAAGAGGTAGTAAGAAACATTAGTAGAATTCTGAATGAAACATATAATCTGGTAATTACGAGCACGTTGTGTAAGCAGCATAAAAAGTGAAATATATATGGAGCCAGAAGACGTGGCATGACATCAAATAAAGATTACGTTCTTGTCAAACAATTGTTTAAAAATTAGTTCAATGATTTCGAGAGCTAAGTTGAAGCAGTTTTAGAGAGTGATCTCAATACAGTTTACACAAAACTCCAGGGTATCAAAACGTTGAAAAAAGTTGACCACTACATTATGTAACAAATGAAAACTGCCCATTGTGCAGCATGGCTCTTCTGGAGTTAAAAAAAAAAAGAATCAGGGAGGAATTGACTGCAGAAAAAAACGTTGGTTCAAACCAAGAATTGGATAATGGTATGAATTAAAATAAAATATATCTCACCCTGTTTCATGGGTACATCCCCAGCCACTAACTGTAGCAAGACTATGTGGTGCTATAATTCCATTATGCAGTTGTATTTTTCCACTTGAAGAATTGACCAAATCAATAGGTGGCAGAATTGTCAGCATCACAAGATCGTTCTTGAATGAACTAGGATTATACTTTGGATGCATTAGATGTCTTATTACCACGTGATGTGTTGCATATAATAAACGACTTGAACCAGAAAAGACGGCATAATACGCATTATCATCAATAAGGCAGTGTGCAGCAGTTAAAACAATATGAGGTGATAATATACTTCCTCCGCAATGATTAGCTCCATTTTTCCTAACATTAACAGCGTAGGGAGCATCACTCATGGGTCTTGGGGTATTTTCGTACCACATTCGGTTAATCAGTCGTTTTTTACGCATATGAAGATTCGATGATTTCCCTACAAGAATGCAGATGTGCTATGAAACATTCACGAAATTGTTTTCAGCAAAAGGCTCAAAAATTCATATTTTATTTTGTGATATTCATTAATTCTATAGAAAAACTTAGTATTGTTAATATTTTTTCATAAGGAACATTAGTTTTTGTCTGAATCGCAAAAATGGAAGTAATTTTTAATTTGTAAGAGTGATTATAACATGAGTTAGGATCAAGCGAATTTGAAATTGTTTCCATTATCAAAGCAATAAATGTATAAATATTCTAAACATTTTCCATTTGGAAATGAAGTCCCATCTTCATTTTCCATGTTCTTAATCTCTCTTGCAAATTGAAAATCACGCAACTTGTTTAATTTTGAACATAAGCTTACCGATATTTTCTTCTTTCAAAGTCCCAAGTACTTCAGATAACATGGCACAAAGAAGTAAGAGACTCAAATTAAATCTTTTCCTCATATTGGAAAAAAAATTGAAAACGTTAAGAGCAGTACTTCATTACTAATATTTCGCCCGATGATAATTCAGTAAATTAATGAGTGTATCTCCCAACCTTTTGTATACGATTTCTTTGTTGGCAGTGTCAAAACACTCTTTATTGAGATTTATAATATTATGGCATAATCACGTTTACAATAGAGTAGTTTGCCAACCGTGAGGTAGTGCTATCTTTCCAGACAGATTTCTGCGAAAAATTTCAGTCAGACATGAGAAAAAATACTCTTTTTTCTAATAACTGTAAATTAAGAGTGATCGAAAAAAGGAAGGCTGAATCCTAACTTTCATTTTCGATTTTTTTGTTTCTTTTGGGTTGAAAATGAACCACGTAGAAGAAGAAATAAATCAGATAAAATTTAGAGGTCGCTCATTGCGAATTTATCGGTATTTACAGAAAAAATAATTATTCTCGAAAACGACAGATCATAACGCAAAATTATGCAGGATATAAAAGATGCGGCTCATTAAAATGCGATTTTTTTTATCATAAGCTTTTTTTAGAATTATGCATACGTAAGGAGATATTCGAAAAAATTGTTATAAAGAAGCGTGAATCATCTATTCCACTGACAATTCATTTTAAATAGGTGATGCGTATAATTAAAAAAAGTACAATTAACGACAAATAAAAAAAATATTTTCAAAAAATCGTAACTTGCATGGAAAATGTTCATTTTATTAAAAAAAAATTATTATTGTTAACTGCATAAGACATGAGCTTGTTAAAAATATGTTTACTTTATTCGGATGCCAAAGTACTACCTTTTTGGATGGCTTAATAATGTTTCGATAAATTGCAGCATTTGCACTCTACTGCTATTCACTCCACCACTATTATTTTTATGTTATCTTATCAATTAAAAAATTATTTTAAGAAAAAGTAATTGAAAAAGAAAAGAAAAAATAAGAATGCAACGAGGAAGCACACAAATATTCGTCATCTGATGCTGCCTCAAAATACTTGGCTGAGTTTTTTTCAAAATGATCCAAGCGGTTTGATAGCTCAATTTGTTAATTCGTCAGTTATTGTTATATATTAGGTAGTTTTAGGGAACGAATCCTCAGCGAATGTGATTTTTCAAAGCGTTTAAGCATACGATCATACGTATAAGTGACCGTCTGTGCAAATTTTGGATTGAAAAACATAAAAAATGTTGGTTATGTAATGATAATTACATAAAATGATTTTTTTGTTGAAGAGTTCAATCGGAAATCGATCAGAATTTCGATCGTCAAGTTTTGAATCATCAGTGACTCTCGCTTAGGCTTCCGAACTTTGTGTGAGGGAATATAAAGACCTTGCACTCTAAATTTTCAGTTACTCCCAAACAGATTTCTTATCGCTTATTTTTTTATTCTTTTTAAAATTGATATGCTTTTCAGATGATAATTCATCAATTTCTTGAATACGGCAGGTTGTGAATTTTAATTCACTTTCTGTCATATTTAAGATTACAACACCCATGTTACGCCTGCGCTTAACATAATGAATAGTAGTATCAAATAAAATCTGTTGATATCCGAACAAACATTTATTTTTTACTACAAGAATAATTATCTTAATTTTGTTCACGTTCATTGCATCATTGTGGCGCCCCCGCTATAGTGCGCCCGGGCAAGTGCCATACCTGCCACAACCCATTGTAACATGTACTTAATTATAATTATAAATCTTACTTGAAAATTACTGGAATGAAATTAACTGGTGAGACAACCTACGTTCCAGGGGATTTCAAAACTCTGTATTTATTTGGATGATTTATTATGAGACGCCTTTTAAAATATTTCATTCATAGCCCATTCATTATCATCGTTTCTTTGCTGAATCTAAAATGTAATTAACTTGCAGCTCTCTTGTTTGTTAATCATTGACTTTCAAAAACTATATAAATACCTCGATAATTCTTTTCGATATCTCTCGTTGTATCGCAGGTGCATTTCTGGCATTAACGGAGATGATGAATGACGATGAACCATTCAGAATCGTCCAGAATTCAAAATTGGTTACTGGAACTTCTATGTCAGCTTCAGAAAGAACAGCCTAATCCACAAATAAAAGAAAACTCAAACATTGTGTTAACATGCGCTGATTCAACTTAGATAACAGTATATCTACATCAAATCTCGATATTTGATGCGCACTTGAGGCCGCAGCCTATTACAAATTCAATTGTGATGTAGATTAAAGATATTAAAGATTCGGCGGTTTGAACGCCTCTGAGCGCAAAACTCGCTACTCGCGTTACGAATCTGTCGTATGAACCCCCCACCATCATAAGGCATATAATTTTATTAATTTTGGTGCCACGTCAGTCTTCTTTTCATTTTCAGATCTCCGCATCATCCCTTGCTTAAAAATTCTGAAAATATGAAGAATCTTCACAGCAGAAAAAAGTTGAAGTTATCAATTCTATCTAATTATATTCCACATTCTATTCATATTTAAACACATGCTATGCTATCCTTTTCATCACATTTCGTTTTACAAATCGTTATAGTCTATATAGCGTGATTACCACATCAAGTATCATTTGTCAAATAAAATTATTCTACTATGAATAATAATGTTTGGCTGGTTACGTAAATTTAAATTTTTCCTTAATATTAATATTCCAAGCTGAACATCATGTAGATTAACTCTGACTAGACGTTTGCATCATTCTTTATGACTTTATTACATACCCTCTCATATCAAAATTTTATCATTTCAACATATTTCTAACAGGTTAATGTTTTGTCCTAATTTTCCTGAAATTGAGATGCTCTACCTACAGCGTGGTATAAGATTGATTTTGTTTTATTCCCTGAAAAATTCTTTCTAGGATTAGTCCTATTAAAAATTTCTTTTGCAGTACTCTGAGTTTCATCATATAGTTCATATGCATTTTTGCCGATTATCTTGGTGATTTTAAATGTTCCAGTAAATAAATGAAAGAATTTGTGATATTCTTCTGAAACCTCTTTGGGATTCATCAATTTTCATTTCCCAAACCAGTCTTGCTGCTTGACAAATACCAGCTCGTTGAATATTTTATACCTTTCGCAGTCTACACCTTTTCCGATTTATCCCTGATGTCGATAACAGTTACCTCATCTTTTTGTCAAATTTTAATATTTTTTAGCAAATCCACTAGCTCAACGTTCCACTCCGATTGTTTACCTCTAGATAGCATTTGCTTGTTTCTCTATCACCGATTGACCTTTCGCTTGTCATAAGATTTCAATCTATGATACAATCACGTGTGTTTTTTCTTTATCAAAAGCGTCATCTTTGAACCTTCTGCTGAAATAATCCTCGATTATATCAGACTTTCCCAGGAAGTACTGTGTACCAAAGGAATATTGATCTAGAATCATAGACCAGCTTGCTAAACGTGAATTATGAAATGGCGTTTTCAGCAAGAAAGTTAGCGCTTGATGATCTGTTAAAATCACGAATTGTGTGCCGTATGAGTACCTTTGAAATTTCATCATCCCGAAAATGATTGCTCATAGCGCTAGTTCCATGATTTTTTAATTGATTTCATAATCAGCCAGACATCGACTATTGATTGAGATAATTTTACTATCGTTATTTTCATCTATTTGGTATCAGATAGCGCTAATTTCTGCCATGCTGCGGCATCTGTTTGCATGTAGAACCTCTTAAGTTTTACCGCGTGGATAATAGCTCAAAATTACCAATCTCAAAAAATTCTCTTCCATCTGCTCAAAAGCGCGTTGCTGACCTTCACAGTCCAAATTTTTTTTTATCCAATAAGCTTTCGAAAAGGATTCATTAATCCTGCATATTTTTCCATAAATCGTCTGTATTGGTTACAAGCCCCCAAAAAATTGTTGAATCTTTTTTATTTTCTGTGGAGGCGGGATATCCAAAATAGCCTGTACTCTATTCTGATCTGGCATTACACTCTGAAATGTTCAGATGAACCCGACATAAGGAACCCTTTGTTGTCCAAATAAAGTTTTTGACAGCTTTAATATAAATCCCGTTTCGATCATGTGTTTTAGAAATCTATCCAAATGGAAAGTATGCTCGTCAAAAGTACGAGAAGCTATAAGAACGTCATGAACATAGTTCGTTACACACTTCGAAAGGTCATTTCCAAGAGCTTGATGTAAGGCTCATATAAATTCTGCACCTGCCGTTTTTATGCCAACTGGGATACGCTTGAATTGGTATTGCTTACCCTTATGAATAAACGCAGTGTTCGGTTTTGATTTGCATTGCGAGGGACTTGGAAATAACCTAAAGTTAAGTGTGTCATTGTGAGATACGTTTATCCTTCAAACTTTTGCAAAATTGTTTCAATATAAGGAAGACCCTCGTGATCTTCTTCGAGAACCTTATTTAAAAATATCGCGTCAATACGCGCACGCCTCCTGATTTTTTCTCAACAATGCGGTAGTGAATATGTTGTGTATCTTTTAGCTAATGGATTCTTTTTTTGTTCAATTTTTTTCATGAACATAAACAATTGTACGACCCAGTGTATCAAAAAGAGGGTTTTTATTTTTGCAGACCACTTCAATGAGCTTTTGTTGTTCGACCTCATAGTCATTTTTTAATTTAGTAGTAATTTCTATTGTCTCTTTTTTGAAATAATCATTTGAGAGATTTGACAATTTTTATGATCATCGATAATGATTTATTGACATTTAGAATTTTGGTAGAATTGAAATCTTTGAAGATCCCCGAATCCAACTGAATCACATTGATTTTATTTGGATCATAACATACTATCTTGCCCATCAAAGTGATGAATTAACTTGCCATTTATCCAAAATTGTTTTCGCAGAAAACAAAATGTTTGCTTTATTCTCGTCAAGCCAATCAGAACCTAAAATCGCGTCATAACTAAACCCGATACAAATATGAGCCTAGTTGTTACATTTTTGTTCGCTATTTTTAGATCACTTTGCATCTGGTATTTTATTTTATACGTTTTAGTTGATATCCATACAAATCGACATTTTTTCTGCAACAATAGATAAATAGCTGAAAATAGAATATTAATAAATCAGTTTTTATTTTTAATCCAAATTACTTTCCGTAAGCTAAATCATTAGCTGTTCATATTTGCATCATCTTTTCTCGGTTAGAAACTTGAAGCAAATATTGCAGCAGATTATTGTCTTTGTTTTTTGTATATTCTTGTATTTTTCTTGTTAAATAAATAATAATAAGTTAATATTTGAAATGAATTGGAACCTGAAAGGTTTTCTTTAATTGAAAACGTTTTCTTTTGTAGGAATCCAGTTCCTGATTCTTGTCCTAGGTAAGGGTCAACGTGAACAAACTTTTTTCAGGTTCGCTTCTCTCGCTCGTGATTTGAGGTGAACTGCTTCTCTGTTTTCTCGTCTGTTCTAGTTGGTTTTGTGGTAAATGTAGAGCCACACTTTGGCCTTTAAACTGTCTTTAATCCTAGCTGACAGAAGCCGCGCCTTCTGCCCCTCCGCCCCCGAAAGGAAAGCGCCGTGCCTTCTATCTGCACGCAAGTTCTATGCCATGGTCGTTTCTCGAGACCAACCTGGAACGTGATGCCGGAATTCGCAAATTATCTACTCTAAACGCGTAATAAAATCATCTCAGAAAAAAACTTCTTATGTAAGATACAAAAAGTGAAAGCATATCGATCCCAATTTACCAGCCGAATCTAGTTTTTTTTATTGATACGATTTCAACGCTTGAAGTGTCTTACATTTTCATCGGCGATTTCATCTTTAAGACAATTTAAGTTATAAATTGAAATTAGGGAAACAATGTTTTTGTATCAGGGTGTCTAATAATTTTCGATTACCAAATTTCCAGTTACTTTCCGGTTTTTCCGGGTTCTAAAAATCAAATTTCCTTTTACTAGAAGCTCGAATGAAACTTCCGTAGTAATGTTTTCAACAAAAGGGGAAGTGAGAGGAGAGGAAGTAGAAAAAGGGAGAAGAGGTGGAAATGAAGGGAAATGGAGGTGCGAAATGTTGCAGATAATCGTTCAAGCAGTGCGAAAGCCAGCTGACTACTTCAAACAGAGGTAAACTTTTCGTTGTTACAGCCCTGATACATGCTGCCTCTATCGGAGTCCGCCGAAAATATCTGCCATTCACCACGGAAAGTTTACTTTAGTTTGGAGTACCCATTTACCGTTCACCCTGTTTGACCGATTACCTGCAAGATTACGTGCCCTCAGTTTTTTCTTTAGGTAGGTAAAGCGAAGGGTGTAAGGGGCGTTAGGGTTTTGGGAAGTGAGGGAAAATAAGGGATGCGGAAGTGAGTGTCATGGATGGGAGGGGAAGTGAGAGTGTGCAGGGAAGAAGAACCATGGGAAGGAAAGTGATCGGTGAAGTGGGGCAGTAGGGGAGGTGTAGTAGAGGAAGTGATGAGAGGTAAAGTAGAGGAAGGAGATGTAAGAGAATAGTGAGGAAGTTAAGAGGAAGTAAGGGGTTTGTTATTACGGTAAGGATATAGAAATATGAGGAGGGGAATTATGTGAGGGTAGGAGAAGTAGGGAAAAGAAGAGGGAGTATTGGAGGAAAATATGGGAGGGGGAGATTTGAATGACTGCGAAACCCTTTTTCGTAGGTGCGCGGCGCCTGGTTTATCTAATTATTGTAATTTATGATATCCAGGGAAAACGAATACAATTAGATTTTAATTGCATCTGATATTTCAGCACATGATGGTGGCCCTCTTCGGTAATTACACATGCCTGCAAACTTTGAGGTTTTTTCAGTTACCGAAATGACGGGGGGGGGGGGGTAAATCTTGTAGATTTTTTTACGCTGAAAACGAATCCGGCAGCAGAAATTGTCTAGCACGTCAGGTTTTAGAATAACTTCAGGTTAAATGGTGAAAAAATGGCCATTTTAGCTAAACTTATGAATTTATTGTGGGGGGACGGAACTTTTTTTCCGAAAATGGCATCGCATAGTACTAGTCTTTAGCTTTAAAAACCATTTTTTATTGCCGCTGTACGATTCTTTTCAGCTGAGATATGCAAGATTGACCATTAATGGACCATTGATCATCATTTGATCTTCTCTTCACTGGTTGAATCATCACACAGTCCTGTGAGGGTCAGTGACAAAAATGACAAAAGGTGAATCTTATAGATATTTTGACGATGAAAACGAATCCGGCAGCAGAAATTGTCTAGCTCGTCAGGTTTTGGGATAACTTTAAGTTCAATGGCCCAAAAATGACCATTGTGGCCATTTTTTTACTAAAGATTACTCCAAAACCATGACGTACTAGATAATTTTAAAATAAAAAAATAAAATAAAAAACGCTGGATTCGTTTTCATCGTAAAAAAATCTATGAGATTCACGTTCTGTCATTTTTGTATCTGACCTTTACAGGACTGTGTGATGATCCAACCAGTGAAGATAAGAGCAAATGATGATCAATGGCCCAATAATTGTCAAACTTGCATATCTCAGCTGAAAAAAAATTTTACAGCGGCAATCAAAAATGGATTTGAAATCTGAAGACTAGTACTATACGGTGTCATTTTTGGAAATAAAGAAAAAGTTCCGTTCCCCCACAATAAATGCATAAGTGTGGCTAAAATGGCCATTTTTTTACCATTTAGCCTAAAGTTACTCTAAAACCTGACGTGCTTAAAAATTTCCGCTGCCGGATTCGTTTTCAGCGTCAAAAAATCTAGAAGATCCACCTTCTGTCATTTTTGTAACTGACCCTCGTAGGACTTTATTATTCTGAAAATGTTTTAACACATGATATAAGAAATGTAATACAATTTCAATGTCTTAATTATCTGCGCAGATTTGGTTAACATGCTAATTGTTATTTTTTATAAACATAGCTTTAGTCAAATATTTTTGGCATTCTATTTGGTAAATAATTTGTCAATTATTATATAATGGTTCTTTCTAATAACTCTTTAATAATGAATCGATAATTTATCGCTAACACCAAAGAAATTAAAAAACCTATATCCAAATTTTGTGTTCAAAATCTTCAAAGACCTACATTTTGTTTGAAATTTTTTGAAATTATCACAAGTTCCAAATTATTTTTCAATCTTTTTAAAACATCAAAATATTTCTTAAACCTACTCGAATTTTTTCTAAAATTTTGTGAACCTGCAAAATTAAAAAATTTTGTTTATAAATAATTTGTATTCTTTTTCGAAATTTCAGGAAATCATTTTAAATCTTTTGAAATCTTTTTCAATATTCTCTTCATATACATTTTTCGAAATAAAAACTCATTTTAAATTTTCTCACGAATCTTAAGAAATATTTCTTATTCTCTTGAAACCTTTAAAATTCTAAAAACGCTTCTAAATTTTCTTTAGAAATCTTCGAAAATCCAACATTTGTTTTAATTTTTTTGAAATATTTTTAAACTTAAAATTATTTTTTAGTCATTTTAAAACTTCTAAATATCTGTTCGAATGATTAAAAAATTTTCTGAAATTGAAAAAAATTCTGTATAAACTTCTAATCGTTCTAAGTATCTTAAAATGATTCGTATTTCTCCTAACATTTTTTTAAAATGCTGCATTATAAAAAAAATTGCCATAAAATCTTCCGGATTCCTTTGTAACATTTTTGGAAATCTTTTGAAATGTTTTGAAATGTTTTGAAATGTTCTCCTCAAATTACTTTTTAAAAATAAAACATCATTTAAAATTTTCCCAGAAATCTTAAGAAATTTTTTTTATTCTATTGAAACCTTTTAAAATTCTTGAGAAGCTTCTAAACTTTCTGTTGGAAATCCTCAGAAATCAACATTTTGCTTTAGGTTGTTCAACATTTTTTTAAGTTTTTCATTATTTTTAAACCTTTTTTAAACTTCTAAATATCTCTTAAACTTACTCAACTTTTATCTAAAATTTTCTAATCTTGCAAAATTGAAAAATTTAGCTTTGTGATCTTCTACATTCTTTTGCGAAACTTTAGGGAATTATTTAAAAACTTCTAAACCTTCTAAACATTTTAAAAAATGATTCATATTTTGTCTAGCTTAACCAAAATTTGCATGAATAACAAAATTGCAGTATAATCTTCCAAATTCTTTTGTGAACGTTTTTTTAAACTTTTGAAATGTTTTAAAATATTCTCCTCAAATAATTTTTTCAAAATAACAAATCAGTTCAAATTTTCGCAGAAATGTGAAGGAAATTTTTTTACTCTCTTGAAACCGTTCAAAATTCTTAAGAAGTTTTTAAACTTTTTCTTCCAAATCTCCAAACGCCTACATTTTGTTTCAGACTTTTTCGAATATTTTCAAGTTTTGGATTATTCATAAATCTTCTTAAACCTTCTTAATATCTCTTAATCTTACGCGAATTTTGTCTACAATTTTGTAATCTTGCAGAATAAAAAAATTTAGATTATAAATTTTCTGCATTCCTTTTTTAAATTTCAAGAAATCATTTGAACTGATTTGAAGGTTTTTTCCATTTTTTTTAAATTCCTATTTCACATAAAAAACCATTTGAAATTTTTCCAGGAATCTCAAGAAAAATTTCTCATTCTCTTGGAATCTTACCAAATTCTTGAAAAGATTATTTTTTCGAAATTTTCCAAAATCTACATTTTGTTTGAAATATTTTGAAATCTTCTCAAGATTTAAACTATTTTTGAATCTTTTGAAAACTTTAAAATATCTTTTGAATAATTCAGTTTCCCCAAAATTGTTTAAGATCCTGCTAAATAAATAAATTGCCCTGAAATCTTCCTAAATAATTTGATAATCTTCCAGAAATTTTATTGCGTCGGTATCGGTATTTTTTGTTATTGGTACTGTTAGTGTATACTGTAAACACTTCGTCAATTAAGATATTCTAAGCTTTTCTCCATAATTTTATATTTCTCATCTCTGTAAAAGTTTGAAAAATTATAGTATGATAACAAAATGTTAGGAACAGATTTTTTTCCCATTAATAAAAAATTATTTACAATGAAAATTTTATATATTATCAATAATGTTCAGAAACATTTAGAAATAAATTTGATCATGAATTAAAATTGATCTATTTGGAAATTTTGATTTACAAAATTGATGGTGCAGAAAATTCGAAATGTTTGTTAATAGATAAATAAAATGAACTGTATGCGAGATCTCCTGACTACAACTTTTTGAGGAAAGGAAAAAATTAAAATTTAGTTTTCTTGTTAACACGATTAATAGAAATGATCACATTTTCCAAAACATTAAATTTGAATCCCGGCTCGAATTTGTATTCCCAGTTAATTCTTGATTTTATTTTAATTCGCGGCTAATTAGAATTTTATAAATTTAAACACTTTCCGTATGCATTATGCAATTTATACTTATTACATAGAAAAACTGCAATTTTAAAACATTTAAATATACCTCTGCTTTTGGAAATCACTGCTGATATAAATTGCATTTCTTTACATACTTATCATTTGTCTCTCTGGTTATCCGCAAAGCCTTTCTTTCATTCTAAGCGCATTTGTTAACTAATCATTAACCACAGAATACCGCATGATTTTGCGGTGAATTTCATCTGAGGGAGTTACTCATCAAACACACAGATCTCAAATATTTCAATCCAGTTCTTCTTCCTCCTTTCTTTTAATTTAATTTGTATGCATTACTAAACTAATTTTTGAATTGTTTAATTTTTAACGCTTCAAGTTTGAATTGATTTATTTTAAAAGTCGCCAAGTAGAAAGCGTATAATTTTCAAAGTTTTTAGACAAAATTAAACTTTAAAAGTTCGCATATATTTGAAATTCTTCTATTTTGAACGGTGATAATGACAGTGATTTTTTTACAGAAATCACATTTTTTTTGTAAAAACTTCTATCCAATCACTTAAATGTCACTTCATACTACATGATATCATACTTATCAATAATATATTCATCATCCTTAAAATTTTAGTCATATAAAATTTTGTATTATTCATACGAGAGAAGATTTTATTTCGATCTTAAATAAATGATAAGAGATTTTTTTCGTTTTTCAAAATTACTTTTTGTGTTCTTATTTTCAAGGACTCTTTATGAATGTCATATGCAATCCTCTGGATACTATTCTCTTCAGAATTAGTAAAAGGGGATTTACAAGTATATATGCAAGAATGGAAAAAGAGGAAGGAAATACGAGGTCGAGCTGGATTGGTTTGACCCTCTGAAAAAGGTTGCGCACGCGAGTAAACATCTTGGAGTGACGTACATAGTTCGAGTGGTGGAATTGCCTCTTTAAATTCACCGTGCCCATAGCATCGAGGTAGAATAAAAATAAATTACAGAAGCTAATATAATTGGGCTTTTTATCCTAAACAATATGAGCAGCAATAATAACTTGGCACTGACTAGTATTACGGAATTTTCCGTACCACTAACCATGACAAGAAACTAAAGTAATTTTTTCTGCAAATTTAACTAAAACAAGTGTCACATAGTCCTGTCATGCAGGAAAAATGAAGGCGTCACAGCAGAACCATTATATAATTGTTTTGTGAAGCTGGTCCATTTAAGTCCCGTAGCACTGCGGTTAAAACCTATTGCACTATGCCTTTTTATTTGAATACCCCGGTGAAACAGAGATCTATACACAGGTCATCCTCGTTGCTGAAGTATCAAGTCCTTTCGCATGAGAGCGTATACCGCCAGAGGACTCCACTACCCTGGATATGGGCCTGTGAAATTTTCCTTTCACTAAGATGAGCTTAGAATCACTGTATGAATTTAATCACAAACAGTAATAATCCACAACTGCATTCTGCATTATTCGAAGTATTCGCTTTTTCCTGGACGTTTGGTCAGGGAAAAGGAAAAATGCAGAAAACCACCTCTCGAGTTCAGCCGATTTTTCGACATTCGAGTTTCAAGACAGACATTTGACCATACCTATCGAATTCAGGAGACCAAAAATATCGTCAAATATTGTCCTCCTTCGCAACAGGACGTCCATATCCATAAACTATGTGACCAATTTGAGAGGGAAAGGGGGTCAAGCTAAAAACTACGTTTGGTAACAGGCGCAGATGGGGGGGGGGGAGGGTCAGTAGAAGTAACTTTATTAACTTAGATAGCATTTAGGGATCCATATCATCTCACATGCGGCAAGTCTCTCTGCGGCAAGTCACACCTGCGGTATGTCACATCTGCGACAAGTCACACCTGCGGCAAGTAACACCTGCGGCATGTCACATCTGCGGCATGGCACACCTGCAGCATGGCACAACTGCGACATCTCACAGCTGCGGCATGTCTCAACAGCAGTATGTCACAACTGCGGCATCTCTACCTAGCGGTTTCACTGCCACGCGGCATTTCTCACAGTGAAATTGACATTTTTGCGGCGTCTTTCACCAGTGGCAAGTCTCTCAGTAGCATCTCTACCCTCGAAAAATTTGTTTAAGTCCAAATAAAAATGAAAAAACTGCGGCAAGCCTCCCATTCCTAATTGTCACATCTGTGGCATCTCCTACCCTCGCAAGAAAATTTTCTAACTAGTTGTAAAGATGGCAAAACTGCGGCAAGTCTCAGCAGCGGCATCTCTCGCCCAAGAATATTTTCTAAGCATTAATGAAGCTGGAAAAACTGCGGGAAATCTCCCAAGCGGAATCTATCGCGCAAGAAAATTTTCTAAGTAGTTCTAAAGATGAAAAAACTGCAGCAAGTTTTCCCAGCAGCATCTTCCCCACAAGAAAATTTTCTAAGCAATTCTAAAGATAGAAAAACTGCGGCAAATTTACCCAGCGGCATCTATCGCCCAAGAAAATTTTTCAACTAGTTGTAAAGTTGGCCAAACTGCGGCAAGTCTCCCCAGCGGCATCTTTCCCCTCACGAAATTTTCCAAGTAGTTCTAAAGAAGGAAAAACTGCGGCAAATTTCCCCAGCGGCATCTATTGCCCAAGAAAATTTTCTAAGTAGTTTTGAAGATGGCAAAACTGCGTCAAGTCTCCCCAGCGGCATCTTCTCCCTCGCGAAATTTTCTGAGTAGTTTTAAAGCAGGAAAAACTGCGGCTAATTTTCCCAGCGGCATCTATCGCCAAGAAAATTTTCTAAGTATTTCTAAAGATGGCAAAACTGCGGCAAGTTTCCACAGCGGCATATATCGCCCAAGAACATTTTCTATGTAGTCCTCAAGATGGAAAAACTGCGGCAAGTCTTCCCAGAAGCATCTCTCGCCCAAGGAAATTTTCTAACTAGTTGTAAAGATGGCCAAACTACGGCAAGTCTCCCCAGCGGCATCTTTCCCCCCACGAAATTTTCTAAGTAGTTCTTAAGGTAGAAAAACTGCGGCAAGTCTTCCCAGCGGCATATATCGCCCAAGAACATATTCTAAGTAGTTTCGAAGATGGCAAGACAAGGATATACTGAATAGTATCACTGTATAAACTGAGCCATAATAAAATTCAAAGATGAGTTGAAACGTTATTATGTATTCAAAGGACCACCCACAAAATAGGGGATATGTTTTGCAGGAACTTCTACTACCCACCCCCACCTTCGTGATGCTTTTTTTATCATCATTGTTGTGTACAAAATTTGTATACAAATAAATAAATATCTGAAGACAATAGTAACTTACTTTTATTCTTTGAATTTCACAAAACTGAAAAATGTATTTGGGATAATTTGCATCTATTAGGGGCTTGAAGGGTTTCAACATTTCCCAAGTTTTACAAACTAATATTTTAGGTATTTACATGAATGCTTACCTTAAAATCACAGGTAAGTGTGATGCTGCAGATGGAATAGTAATAAGCTCTGGAGAGGCTTGCGGCATTTTTACTAATTATTCTAGCTAATAAATTGTTCTTGGGCGAGAGTTGCCGCTGGCGAGACTTGCCGCAGCTTTGCCATCTTTACAACTACTGAGAAAACTTTCTTTGGCGAGAGGTGCCGCTAGGGAGACTTTCCGCAATCTTGCCATCTTCAAAACTACTTGGAATATTTTCTTGGGCGAGAGATGCCGCTGGGGAGACTTGCCGTAGTTAAGCCATCTTTACAACTAGTTAGAAAATTTGCTTGGGCGAGAGATGCCGCTGGGGAGACTTGCGGCAGTTTTGCCCTCTTTACAACTAGTGACAAAGTTTTCTAGGTTCAGAGATGCCGCTGGGGAGAGTTGCCGCAGTTGGGCCATATTTACAACTAGTTAGAAAATTTTCTTGGGCGATAGATGCCGCTTGGGAGACTTGCTGCAGTATTGCCATCTTTAGAACTACTTAGAAAATTTTTCTTGGCGAGAGATGCCGCTGAGAAGACTTGCCGCAGTTTTGTCATCTTTACAACTAGTTCGAAAATTTTCTTGGGCGAGAGATGCCGCTGGAGAAACTACCCGCTGGTGAGAGATGCCGCAGATGTGACTATCAGTCCTGTGAGACTTGCCGTAGTTTTGCCACTTTTATGTGGACTTGAAAATTTGTTCCGGATGAGAGATGACACTGGGGAGACTTGCCGTGGGTGAGAGATGCGGCAGATGTGACAATTATTCCTGGGTGGCTTGCCGCAGTTTGGCCATTTTTATTTGGACTTAAAAAAATTTTGGAGGTAAGAGATGCTGCAAAAACGTCAATTTCACTGTGATAAATGCAGCGTGGAAGAGAAGCCGCTAGGTAGAGATGCCGCAGTTGTGACAAGGCGCAGATGTGACATGCCGCAGGTGTGACATGCCGCAGAGAGACTTGCCGCATGTGAGATGATATCGACCCTCATTCAGTACACTTCCTGATAATAAATTTTAAAGAATTCTGTTTTTGTTGTATTTAAAAAAATTAATTTTTTTCGATTATTAGCTCCAATGCTAAATAAATTGACAGTAACCAATAAAAAAATCAACTTCTCTGGGTTGAAAAGTCTTCTCTTATATTTTACGTTCCGAATTCATCTCATTTGGTTCAAAATTCTAGAATTTGGTTAAAAACTTTATTATTCTGTTGAAAATGCAACTATTTTGTTAAAAAGTAATTTTTTTGTTCATAAATTCAGCTACTCTGTTGAAAGTTGAACTATTTGGTTAAAAATTAATTTTTGTTTTTTTGTTGTGGATTCATCTCCTTGGCTGAAAATTGTATTCTTCCATTTTTATAAAATTAATCTTCTGGGTTAAAAAATCATCTTTCGGGTTGATCTTTTATTAAAAGTGTAAATATTTGGTTAAAAAATCTTTTTTTTTTGTTTTGTTGAAAATCAATTTTCTAAATAACAGTGTAACTATTCCCTTTTGAGCTTGTAAAAAACAAACAACTCTTTGGGTCTAAGTTAATCTGGTTTGGTTGAGAATCCATCAATTTGGTAGAAAATTAGTATATTCGAACGTATAATAACATTTTTGTTGAAAATCAAACTATTCTTATTAAAATTTAACTTTTTGATAGAAAAATAACTCTTCTTCAAATAATATTTTTGGGTTAAAAATTCAACCGTTTTGTAGATAATAATTCGTCTTTTGACTTTAAAATTCTACAACTTTGTTGAAAATTAATGTATTTGATTGAAAACTCGTATTTTTTGTATAACATTAATCTTGTTGATGGACAATTAATCATTTTGGTTAAAAATGTAACTATTTGGTTGAAAAATCATCTCAAAAATTCATATTTTTTTAGATTTACCTCCTTGGATGAAAATTTAACTATTCCATTTTCAGAAAATTAATCTTTCTGGTTAGAAAATTATCTTTTGGGTTGAACTCTTTTGTTGAAAATGCATTTTTTTAAGATTCATAATTTTAGTTGAAAATTCATCTCTTTCGTAAAAAATGGGACTATTTTGTTGCAAATTCTTTTTTTTTTTTTGTCGAGAATCAATTTATTTTGTTAAAAACTTGTCTTCTTTGGTCGAAAATTAATCTTCGTAATTGGAAATTCATCCCGTTTGGTTAAAAATGTCAATTTTTGGTTTTGAATTAATCTGATTCCATCAATTTGTTAGAAAATTAAACTATCCGGATTGAAAATTAATTTCATTTTAAATAGAAAGTTGAACTATTTTTATACTAGCTACTAACATCTTTAGCTTACTAGCATATGCTAGTAAGCTCTTTAGTATACTAGCTACTAACATCTTTAGCTTTCTTAAAACGGTGTAGGGAAAATAACATCGTCCCAAAATTCTTACAGTTAAAAAACCATTTGGGAACATCTAAATCCAAATCAATTCTACATAAAACAAGTTTGCTTCTCTTGAAAGAAAGAATACAACATAACAAATTTGCCTTGCACACTACCTCCAAAAAACTATTAAAACTTCACCTTTTCCTATCAAACACTCTCAGATTTGACATTTGATCTACATTGGACTGCATATCATTTGACCAATCCAAACGTATTAAAGATTTTCGCACTAAAAAAAAAAAAATTGACAAATTACTTCCAGTAAGGCACGCACCATTAACTAACACAGTAAAAAACATCTCTAACCATCCTCTCAGCAATGAAATTATTTCAGCCTTATCTAAATAACATAATTTTGCAGTAGCTCCCTCCAAAATCCCGAAAGAAGAAATCATCAGTAATTTGGAATCCACAATATATACCCTTCCACCCGAAAAAGCAAATGACATACAGCGTAGGACGGCCAACATCTTACGCCAAGCCCAACTTCCCTCCTCAAACTTAACAAAACAAGAACAAATAGCAATTAAAGAACTCAATCAAAATAAAGACATCATAATATACCCGCAGACAAAGGCAACGCAACAGTAATAATGAATAAAGAAGACTATAACAGCAGAATCATGGACCTTCTCACTGACAATGCATATGAGAAACTTAAAAAAGACCCCACAAAAACAATAGTCAGCAAAACAAAAACCCTTCTAAAAGACTCAAAACTTGACAGCGAAACAATATCTAAATTAAAACCTACTAATCCTATCTCACCAAAACTTTACGGACTCCCAAAAATCCACAAAAACAACATCCCACTCAGACCGATCGTCAGCGCAATAAACTCACCAACTTATAACCTAGCACACTTGCTCGCCAAAAAACTGAATCCTTTCACAGGAAACTCTATCACACACGTCCAAAACTCTTTTGACTTCATCATAGAACAGATTCATAATGAACTCCAAGACATTCTAGTAAGTTCCGACGTAGTATCTTTCTTTACAAAAGTACCAATCTCTGATACAATCGATATTATTAAATCCTTTGCAAACTTCCCCTTCAATCTCACACCTTTAATAGAACACTGTCTCACTAATACCCACTTCTCATTCAATAACCAATTCTATGAACAAACCTCAGGAGCAGCAATGGGATCTCCAATCTCACCTGTAATAGCCAACATTTTTATGGAAAATCTAGGAACTAAAATCTTTAACAAATCGAAGCTTAAACCGGAATTTTGGTGTCGTTACGTTGACGACACTTTTGTCATATGGAGACATCGACTAGATGAACTACACGGATTCTTCAATTTCATCAATAAAATACACCCTAATATCCAGTTCACCATGAAAATTGAACAAAACGGAAAATTACCTTTCTTGGACGTACTAGTTTACAAAAGATCTGATAACACATTAGGACATGAAGCTTACAGAAAACCCACCCATTCAAACATATACCTAGATACCTCCTCCCACCACCACCCATCTCAAAAGCAATCGGTCATCAACTCCCTTGTATACAGAGCTGTCTCCATAACAGATAAAGATAACTTACAAAAGGAACTACAAAATGGTAAATAAATGCTAATTCAAAACGATTACACAAACAAATTAATAAATTAAGCAATAAGAAAATACACTCAAAAAAACAAGTCAACACAACCTAGTAAAGAAAGAGAGAGAAAAACGACCAACATCCTACCCTACATTCAAGGTATCATAGAACAAATAGGAAGAATTCTCAAAAAATACAACATTCAAACCATATTTAAACCACCTGCGAAAATAGGACAACTTCTAAACAACCCTCAAGATAAAAGGCATCTTTCAGTGATCCGGGAGTATATAAAATCCCTTGTTCTTGTGGCAAAGTCTATATTGGGGAAACCGGGAGGGCGGTAAGCGAACGTGTAAAGGAACATGAGAGTAAAGTCAGGATAAAACATTTCACGCAATCAGCACTAGCTGAGCATCATATCGAAACAAGACATAGCATTTTATTTAAGAAAAAAACCGTCATCGCAAAACGTACAATAAATTTCCAAGAAAACATAAAGAAGCAATCGAAATCTTAAAACACCCTAATAATATCAATAGGGACAATGGATATAATACTAATCCGATTTGGCTTTCCTTCCTCCCGGGTTTCTTAAAAAAGACTTGATTGGCCAATCAAGTTCGACCAGTCCCCAACATGGGGCGCTCTGGTCAATCATGAAACGTCGGTTTCACGAAACGTCGGCAACATTCATAGTTTTGCACACGATTGAAACCCGAAAAGCTTTAATTTTAAATTTTAAATTTATTATATTTTCATGGGAATTTAACTTTTTGGTAGAAAATTAACTTTTTTGTTAAAATATAATATTGTTGGGTTGAAAATTTAACCGTTTTGCAGATAGTTCGTCCTTTTGGCTTTAAAATTCAAGAATTTTGTTGAAAATTCGTCTTTTTTGCTAGAAAATTAATCTCGTTTGTTGAAAATTCCATACATATTTCGACTTGAAATCTTAGGAATTCAGAGTGTTTCATGTTGCATGTAATTTGGTATGTACAACTATTATATTTAAAAAAATGTATTCCTTTATTATTACCTTTATTATTCGGGAAGGGGGATGGAGCGTAAGACAAAAATTCGATTGTCAATGAAAGGAAATGGGGAGAGGGGTGGGTCGAAAATAGCTTACAATTGGTAACGTAGTTTATAGACGACCCCTAAGGACAACAGCGGTAAAAGATGATCGTCAAATTACATCACGCAACTAATTTTGTGCCTACTAAAACGTCATCGCCAGAGATTTCAAACATCGTATTAATTTAATTTGTAACATCTTCAACTCATCAGGCACTTGACTGAGTCCGTTGCTGATGACGAAAAACACGGGATATAAACCCGAGAAAAAGTTAAAATAAAATAGATAATAATAAAGTCTATAATGAATATTTTGGCGTATTTTTAATAAATTTAATAGATAATTGCAATAGAAACAAAGTTGTAAAAAATAATGGGAAAATATGCCAAAAGCAGGATTCGATTAGGGACCATGCGGTAGCAAACTCAAAGCGCTACCGCCTGATCTAACCGGGAGTGGAAAAACTCGAACCACCGTCTATGTAGCGTGTGTGGATGTTTCTAAAATAATTTTGCTCAAGAATAGTTAAAAAGCACATCTCATTACTTTAACGTACTATAAGTTCAGTAATGACCTATTACTGGGAGAGTGGGAATCCAAACAAAATTCCTAAGGGCTAGGATCCCCTTGTGAACGAATTTATAAAAGCTGAGAATAGAAAGTTCATGATTTCACAAGTGTTTTTGTTTTAGGTGGAGTAAGTCTTTCGACTTGACGCCTGGTATTCTTTAATACCATTTCGAAGAAGGAAGGCAACAATTAGGGGCAACTGCACCTCTACCTGTCCATTCATGTTCTGATCCCAAAGTACAGGAAGGCTAATGCCATCGGTAAACGAAGAAGGCAATTGTTTCACATGCGTGTGACAAAATGAGAGTGAGGAAGAAGGTAGCTGTGAGCTTCTGAAGGAGGGGACGACAGTCTTTATACTTTCACACATTTGAAAATATATACATACATACATATAGACATGCATATATAAACATAAAAGAAAACAATACGTAAAGTTCACTCATACATCTATGCACTATATTATGGGTATTATGCATAGAGTGCGCGCATGAAAGCCTATGTGTATGTAAAATGTAGATAATATACACTGTACAATGTACATTGTTCAGAGTGTTCAGGAAGACGATTTCCAAAGGAGCTGTATGTGAGCAGCGCCTTCGGTTTATGAAGCGAAGCGAACGTGTTAAACAGTTAGGTTGCCTATCTAATTACCAACCGGAAAACACCATATCAATTTTCCATATTACTGATAATATCTACAAAAGTGGACTTTATGTTGGAAAAAATTTAAAGTAATAAGTGGGAGAAAAGCGTTCGTTTTATTATTTAAAGTTTAGACACACACAAGTGTAAAAGGAAACAATGTTCAATTAATAATATATTTTTCATATATTATTTTTTCATGACTTAAAATAATTCGAATAAAGAAGAAGCCTTTCATCTTTCTGTCTACTGATATAAAATGTAGTAAAAATAATTAAATTTATATGATCTATCAATAATAATAATATAACAATCAATTTTTTCAAAAAGCATGAATTCAGTCTTCAACATTCTTAGTTTATTATATATAAATAATATCATCGTCCATGAGAAACATCATTCTGATCCTAATTACGCAAAAATCTTGGCAAATAACTTTCAAATTCAACTCGTTCAAAATTGTAGAATATGAAAATTAAAAACGTTTTTTTCAACTTGAATAAACGTTTGAATTAAAAAAATCTGCAAATGGGGTATCTGAAATCCAAAATAGTTTTATATTTGGATCAATGAAAATTTGGCAAATTGCCATAATTCCTGGAATATTCTAAATTCATGAAATTCTTGAATTCCCTGAAACCCTTGAATACACTGAATCCCTTGAATATTCGGAATTGTTTTAATATATTTAATTACTTGCATTTTCTAAAATCTCTGAAAATCTTCCTGAATTATCTTCATTCCTAAAAATCTCTGAATTACTTGAATATTGTTAATTCCTGAAATTCTCTGAATTCCCTGAACTCTTCAAATTCCCTGAACTCGTTAAATTTCCTGAATTCTTTGAATTCCCTAAATGCTCTAAAATCCCTAAAATTCTCTTAATCCTCCGAATTCCCTGATTAATCTGAATATTTAATTTCCTCAAACGCTCTAAATTCCCTAAAATCCTCAAATTCCTTCAATATTCAAAATTCCCTGATCTATCTCAATTCCTCATAATCTGTAAATTCTTTGAAATTCAAAATTCCTAAAATTCCCTGAACACCCTCAATTCCTTGAATATCCTGAATTTTGTGAACTCCTTTTAAATTTCGTGAATTTTTTGGATTCCCCAAATGCTCTAAAATCCTCTGAATTACCTGAAATCCTTGAATAACTTGATTTCTTTGAATATTCGGAATTCCTTGAATATTTGACATTTACTGAATTTGATGAATTGGTGAAAATCCCTGAATTCCTTCAATATTCTCAATTCCTCAAATTTTTTTAATCCTCTGAATCCCCTGAATTTCTGGAATATTTCAAATTCCTTAAATTCCCTGAATTTTCTAAATGCTCGGAAATCTACAAAATTGTCTGAATTCTTTTAATTCCCTAAATGCTCTGAAATTCCTAAAATTCTCTTAATCCTCTGAATTCCTTAATTAATCTGAATTTTTTCATTTCCTCAAACTCTCTGAATTCCCTACAATCCTTGAATTCCTTCAATATTCAAAATTCCCTGAAATATCTCAATTCCTGAAAATCTCTGAATTCTTTGAAATTCAAAATTCCTAAAATTCTCTGAATCCCCTCAATTCCTTGAATATCCTGAATCTTGTGAACTCCTTTTAAATTTCGTGAATTATTTGAATTCCCCAAATGCTCTGAAATTTTCAAAATTTCCTGAAATCCTGGAAGATCTTTATTTGTTTAAATATTCAAAATTCCTTGCATATTCGTCATTTCATGAATTTCTCTGAATCCCCTGAATTGCTGGAATATTCTGAGTTCCTCAAGTTCCCTAAATTTCCTAAATGATCTGAAATCCTTAAAATACTCTGAAATCCTTTAATTTCCTAAATGCTCTAAACTTCTCTAATTATCTTAATCCCGTGAATTTCTTTATTATGATGAATTCCTTACATTTTCAGAATTCCCAAAAATTCTTGATTTCATTAAATTTCTGAAATTACTTGAATTCCATAAATGCTCTAAAACCCCTGAAATTCCCCATATTCCCCGAAATCATTGAATATTTTGAATTCATTAAATATTTGAAATTTCTTGAATTCTTTGAAGTCCTGGAATATTCTGAAATACTGAAATTTCTTGAATTCTCTAAATTCTCTGAATTCTTGCAATTCTTCTGAATTCCTTACTTATACTAAATTCTCTGAATTCCCTCAATTCGTGGGATTTCTTGAATTCCTTTAATGCTTCTAAATTCCTCTAAATTCTTTGCATTATTTCGAAGTACTTGGAATTTAGGGAGTTCTCAGAATTCATACGAATTCAGGTAATTACATGAATTCAAGGAATACAGATAATTCCGCGAATTCAGGGAATTCCAAGGACTTCAAAATAACCCAAGGAATTCAGGGAATTTAGAAGAATTCAACGAATTCAGACAATTTAGATGAATTCAGATATATCAGAGAATTCGAAGGAATTCAGGAGATTTCAAATACGTTGAAAGAATTAAAAAGGAATGCCGAAAAAGCATTAAAAACTGAATATTTTTGAGGTAGTTTTTCAATTTTCCAAGACCCTTTCCACATTAATCTATAAATAACTGAAAAAAATTAGCCTGAAAAATAATACCATGACCATCAAATCAATAATTTTTTTCACAACTTTAGGTACAAATTAATAAAATTTAATTTTTCGTCATTTTTTAAAATATTATATTTCGACGAACGAAATTTTTTCTCACTTTCTCCCCATTTAAGGTTATTCACTTTCATAAACTTTACGCCAAAAAAAATTGATTTTTTTTCACGGATGCATAAAAATTAAAAAAAAATGTTTTTTGAAACTTAAAAATATGTGCGTGTTTCCTTAGTTTGTTAAAAAGAGCATTAAAAAAACGAAAACAATTTTTACGCTACTTCAGGTACAAATTAACAAAAATTGCATTTTTCGTAATTTTTTGAAATAAGATGAAAATTCAGAGAGACTTCAAAGAATAATAATAATAATGAATAATTTCAAAATTCAAATTAAATTAAGTTATATTCCAAAACAAAATTTTTTTCTCAGTTTTTTCCGGCCAAGTTTATTAACTTCCATAAACCTTATACAAAAAAAATTAAACAAATCATTTTTCCATACACAAAAAATAAAAGAAATTAAAATTGTGATAATTTTCAATCGACCTGCCCAATTCTGGGAAATTATTTCAAATTATGTTGTTCTTGAATTTGTTTGTAGTGCCACAAAGAAAATTTAAAAAAAAAAATGGAAAAAAGGAAACTACCAATGAATTTAATCATTTCTATTCAAATTTCTAATCCAAAATTTCATTTTAAATCTAATCAACTCTTTACTCAACTGATGAGTTGGTTCTTAGTGATGCTTTCGTTTTTTCTTCATTTTATTTTGAGTTGGGTTGAGATCGGCCCTCTATCAGAAAGTAACAGTTGACGCCATGTTGAAGTTTCAATAATAAATTAAAAATATAACTGCAAAATAATAATGCAAATATAGATAGTAATTGCAAATTGTGATATACTCTTTAGACTGATACGCGTCAGTAATTTTTTGGCGGCAAGAATTCGAATTTTATGAATAGATTGTAAAAGTAATTGTTTAAATTTTCAAAATAATTATGCAAATTCAGAAAGTACGAGTCGATATTCAGTTATTTCTTCCGATCAACTCGAAACTCATTTCACTCATGAAAGTATTAAAAGGCTATAAACTTACTGCGTTCTTAATTTTTTTCGCTAATAATTTAAATTTAATAATATTCTTAAAATTAAATCATTTCGAATTGGGTGTATATATAAACTGTAAATCCTTTCGGGTTATAATCCCGATTTTTGTATCTACCAGAAAGAATTAATATATAAACAATATGAAAGTATTAATGTTCCAAACTTTATAATTTTTGAATATTTTCGAATAAAAATATGAGAACTTCCATTAGATGCCTAATTATTGTACCTTTCTTGAATTTGAAGCATACTAAATTATCAATAAATAATAAAATTAAATCAGGTTCAGTTGATAAGTTCTTCGGGATTACTTTTCAATCTTCGAAATTATACAACAAAATATTATTAATTAGAAACTAATCTTTTTTAAATAAATATATTTCACGTTTTACTTAGGTTCTTTAATTTTTTTTAGTTGATAAGTTTTCATTCTTTTTAACTTAAAATGCTTGGAATCAAGAAGAAGCCTTCAACCTTTTTGACTTCTGATACGAGTTTCAGTAAAAATAATTGAATTCTTAAAATCTATTATGATTACAATTTTCAATTTCGAGCATAAATGGAATTAAACTTCTTAGTTTATTATATTAAAAATTCAGAATGATTTTAAATATTATAAAAACTTTATATCTTTAACCTTTTTGAATCATTCAAAACAGCAAATGTAAATTTTTTTAACCTTTTTGATCAGTTGATAGCAATTAAAATGGAATGATTTTATATTAAAACATCAAAAAATGATGCTATTTTCAATCTTTCGAAACTGTATCGTTAGAAAAGAATTATATTTTAAATATAAAATGTGAGTTTCTGTAATGATTTTCCGTAGTTGATAATAAAAAACCTGTAAATGAGGAATATTTTAAATTTCACACTTCCAGAGATCTTTAAGTTATAAAAATAGATAATTGTTTTTCTTAGGATTAACAATTCAAAAATTTCAGTATGAAGCATATCAGTTTCATAATAGGTCGACTTTATAACTTAAAAGTGGACCATTTTCAAAGTTCTAGAGCGTTTGAGATGATTGTATTGAAATTGGAAGTGGCAAAAAATTGTGAAATATAAAATTTACCATTTAGAATCCGCAGCTTTCAAAGCATGAACATTAGAAATTTTTTTTTTTCAAAATAAGAATTTCATATTTAGAGCAATAAAAATTTTAGAAAATTGTTGGGCACGCGCCTAACTTCAATTATTTTTTATGGATCTTCAAAGGTGTTAAGAAAATAAAAAAAATTAAATGGAATGAGAATTAAAAATTAAAATAAAATTTCTTGGAAAAATTGTAGGTAAATTTTGAGTTCCAAGATGATAAAATTTTCATTAGAATCCTGGGAAATTTTTAAATCATTATTTTCCAAACAAATTTTTAAGAGAATATTTAAAAAGATTTCAAAAAAAATATATGTATATTAAAGTTTCTAGCTTAAAATTGATTCAAATGATATAATTCTGAATATTTATGAATTTTTGGTGTAATTCTTCAATGTATAGCATTGAAAATTTGATCGTCCATTTTTATATTCTAAAATCTTTGAACTGTATAATGTATGAAAGTTAAAAACTTTTTTTTTTGCATCCTAACGGCTTTTAATTGCGAAATTTTCAATTGAAAAGCATTAAAAGCTTCCATTTTATATTCGTAAATGATTGAGCGTTTGAATGAAAAAAGTTTCATCTTTAAAAGTTTAATTCTTTTAATTTCAATGACCGTCTGCAATTCTTTTTTAATTGTTCAATTTTTTATTTGCAGTCACAAATATGTTCTTTTTCGACCCAGGATGACAAATATTGAGAATATTGCAATGACATAATTTTAAATGACATGTATGGTGTCCAATCGATTGCTATATATATTCGAAAAAAACTTCTAACCTAAGGTTTTCTTGTTGTTTCATAAGGTTTATTTATTATTGTCTTTTATCATTCTACCATTTTTTTAAAGTTCAAACATAAAAGCTTTTTTGTATCATCTATAAATCTTAATTTAAAATTCTCTCATTCCAATATTCTAAATATTTGTCATACTAGGTCGAAGAAGAACAACCTTTTGGCTGCAGAACTTGTACATTCCTCTAAATTCTTGTAGTTGTAAATTCTTACAGTGGTACATTTTTGGAAATTCTCGTGGGTAATTGAAACTGCAATAAAATACAAATACAAATAAATACAAAAAAAATGTACAAAAGTCTTTCGAATGATAGAAAAAAGTTGTACTTTCCTGTAATTTTGGTGGTAATTAATTGCATTTATTTGTAGATTCCTGTAAAAATGGTTTTAGTCTTTTGTACTTTTTTGTAAACATTTCTTCACCAGGATCGAAATGTTGAGAACCTGCAAATTGAATTTTTTTAAATTTGTACACATTTTATAGAATTTAAATTGCTTAAATTTTTGATTTTAAACACTTTCACTTTCGAATCAGTTTTAAATTAACTGAAGCCAAAATTTAGCACCAAAAATTTTTCTGGTCTACAATAAAGTTTTCTGTCTATTCAATATTCAAAATGATCGTAGACAGATTTCTTATGACTGTCAATTATTGATTGAGTTGATAATGATTTTTTTTTCGATTATCATCTTCTCTGTTATTTCGTCAAGAATAAACGACTTTGACAGTATCCAATGTGTATTGAGAATTGTAAACCAATCACAATACAAAGAGGTCCGTTACCCTGAATTTTCAATAGACGATTGATCGTTCTTTTATTCAGGATCAAGATATTGCGGTCGGATCTGTCAAAGCTTGGTGATCATTTACGGCACCATAAATTCAAATCAGTATTTGGATCATTCTTCCTTTAATCTCTCATCGACTCATAATCGAACCAAGCATTACACACTGATTTTAAATTGTATTCTTCACAGAATATGATTTATTCAATTGGAAGATACATAGCATTAAAAAGAGCTGAAACTGTATGAAACTGTCATATATAATGAGCAATCGAAACCCAACTTTTAAGGAAAAATACGTTTTTCCATTTGCTTTTACATATTGTCATTTTTTACATAATTCATAAACAGAAGTATTACAAACCAAATTGAGTTGTCCTTTTACGTTTGACACCTGACCTCTAACCTGTGACATCTATTTTGGTTCACTTTTTTATTTTGTTTCTTTAATATTATTCGTTCTGTTTTTTGGTTGAGAATTAATTTTTATAACTAAAAATGTAACTGTTCCATTTTTGGTTGAAAATAGATATTTTTAATAGAAAATTGATTTTTTCTAGTGCAAGATTCAAATATTTGGTTGAAAATTCATCCTTTTTGGTTATAAATCCTACTGTTAGGTTGAAAATTAATCTGTTTTGAATAAAGATTCAACTATTTTTTCAAATTCCTCTTTATTGGGCGAATTCAACTGTTTGTTTATTTTTAACTAAAATCTTTATTCGTTGAAATATTAGCTATTATATGTTTCGTCTTAAATTAGTACTTCTTGTTTGAAAAATCAACTACTTTGATTGAAGTTCAACTAATTTACAAAAAATTAATTTTTTGGTTGAAGATTCATAATTTTAGTTGAAAATTTGTCTTTTTTGCTTGCAAATTCAACAATTTGGTAGAAAATTAAAATATTAAATAAAAAAATCTTGTTTGATGAAAATTTATATTTTTGATCGAAAATTATACTAGTTTTAAGAAACTTTAACAATTTGGTAGAAATTTGAATTTGTTGTTAACCAATAATATTTTCGGGTTAAAAATTGAACTATCTTGTAGATAATTTGTCTTTTTGGTTTCAAAATCTAACAATTTGGTCGAAAATTGATGTATTTTGTTGAAATTTCGTCTTTTTAGTAGATAATTAATTTCCTCAGTGGAAAATTCATCCTTCTGGTTGAAAATTGCACTATTTGGTAGAAAATGTAATTTTTTTTTTGAAAAATTGACCATTTTGTTGAAAACACATCTTTGTAGGTTGAAACTTCAACTATTTTGTTGATGAACCGTCCTTTTGGATTGAAAATTAATCTTTTATGGTAGAAACGTCATCTTTCTTGGTTAGTGATGCATTCGAGACGATTTCGAGAAAATTCGAGATTTTCTTGAAACATGTTCAAGTAAACTCAAAACTTCATGGAGATCGAGAATCTCGAATAAAAAGTTTCGAGATTCTCGACTCGAGATCTCAAAATTTTTTATTCGAGACTCTCGATCTCCATGAAGTTTTGAGTTCACCTGAACATGTTTCAAGAAAATCTTGAATTTTCTCGAAATCGTCTCGAATGCATTCCTATTCTTGGCTAAGAATGAATGGTAATTTTTTTTGTCGAAAATTAGTCTTTTTGAGTTGAAAATTCAACTCTTCTGGTAGAAATTTTGTTCTTCTCGAAAATATAACTATTTTTTGTCAAATTCAATAAATTTTGACTTGAAATTTTAGGAATTCAAAGTGTTTCATATTGAATTCAATATTATTATACCTTTGAGCCAAATCCCTTTCGTGGTATAAGTAGAAGGAGGTATACATTTTTAGATCCATTTAGAATTCACGTATTGCTTCTTTAAACAAAATGTTCATTTTCAAACACAACTCCGACACAGGTAACTAGTCAATCTCTCTAGCAATCACTCCAAGCGAAGAGCTTCATAAAGTCATCATGTGTCAGAGATCACACAAAAATGAGCAAACTTACTGACAATCCCATAGTAAGATCCAAACTCTTTACTATGATCAAATCTACTGAGTAAAACTCTCTACGCGGGCTTATTAGTATCGATGGCACCTCCATCAAACATTTTTTGTAAACTATTTTTCTCCACACTTTCCTGTCGTGGCATACAACTTAACTATTCTTCCCGCGGTCTGCCTCTGGGCACGCTGCCATTTACTTTACCAAAATATACTTGTTTCGTCAGTCATTCTGCTGTCATTCTCTTCACATGCCCAAACGTCTCGTACAGCACAGTGGGTGCAAGTAAAGCATTATGTATTGCAATTTCAACTTTATTTTTTACATTTTTACTTCTGGTAATGGCCCCTACACTGCGGATAACCTCCCTATCTGATAAGCTTTCTATCCTCCAAGATACGCATGATCTTCAATTTGTTTATTTTCTCATCATCTGAGGCAATACTGCATACTGTTTTCTCACCCAGGGTAACTACGACTGGGGTAAACTTAGAGTTTTTTAATTCTCGGTAATTTAAAATCGGGTAATATTACCTACAACATACCGGTATGTTACTGAAGCTTCGAGATTTTATCTAGAGTTTATGACAATATTCAATTATAATGCTTTTTTGTTATTTTTAAAAGTGATTAGACAATGTTTACGATGTTATAGATAATTCTCGATCATTGGTATATTTTTTAAATATTGGTTATTACAACAAATATACCAAATGATCGAAAACTAACTATAACCTCGTGAACATTTATGCACAGTGGTCGACAAACCTTTAACGTCTAACAAATTCAGTAATTAAATAATATTGGCGCTCATAGAATAAATTATGAACAGCGCCCATTCAGGTAGGGGAGCGGCGGCGAATGCGGCGCGTCGGCTAAAATGTGGCGCGTTCGAGTTTTCGAATATTAACGCATTTTCTGCTTGCGGAGGTAGTTTCATTACATGTATATATGTTTTCAACGTGACATCATTAAAAAATTGGTATAATTAAATTAATTGCCTGATTTTTATGACGAAAAGTTAGTTTTGGTTCTTTCGATTGTATTGTCAGAGTAGCTAAAAACAAGTACAAAATTACAGAAGTTTCGTCTAAACTCATGAAATTTTTTGGAAATATACTGTTTTGAGTTTCTTGAATGCTCTCAAGTTCAACATTTTGAGTAAAATTAATAAACTTTTATGTAAAAAATCTTTATTAAATACTATTCACATGCGACTAATATGGCGCATTCGGGTTGTACCTTGTCCTAATATTATAGTTTAATATAAAGAATTGTTTAAAAAGTTTCCCCGTTGATAATTATTCAAATATATCCTTCATTATGTTATCTTTCATATTGGTGAGTCATTCTGCACTGTTAACAAAAAATTGTTTTCTTGACGTTTCAGCAGACATAACGCTCAAAATATTGTGAGACAGTCTGCACTGTTAAAAAAACATATTCTCTTCAAATTTCAACAGACATAATCCCTCAAATATGTTAATAATATTAAACGTAAATATATTTATCTTATTTTTATTAAATTTTTCTTCATAATTAGTTTTTTATTCAATAATTATGAATTGAAATCGAAACGCGCCACATTACCAAAGAAGGTAGGACAACTTCGCGCAGATGCACTTTTTGGAAAACAGATTAATTAACTGTTTTAATGAACTTCAATTAAATTATCTCCATGCATAGAGCCCTAAACAAAATATATTTTATTACAATATTTTACTTTATATTTGAATTTTAATCGTGCCTTTTCCTTTATGTGTGCCGCATTCGCCGCCGCTCCCCTACATTTAAAATATGGAAAACTTTGTGAGCATTAAAAGAAAATTTTCAAAAGACTCCGTACAATTGTCTTGCAATACTGCAAAAACTTCAATAAATAAAATGTGTACATTTGAATAATTATAAATCATTAAAATAATAAAATCAAATAAGCAATAATTACACAGACCGACAAGTTTCAGAATCAGAAACAAGAGTATACTTGTCCGAAGGTTTTGAGTGCGCTAAACACGAATCTGGCCTCAGAATTGCTCTATCACGTCAGAGTTTTGAGATATCCTAACCTAAAAGTGCGAAAATCGCGATTTTAGCCTATATTTGAGGTTATGTAGCATCGCGATTTTTTTTCTCGAAAAATTACAGCCATCACCTTAAAGGATAAGCCTTGCCCTTTCGAATGCACTTTGGTTCGCTCAAATATCTTTTTTTTCTTTGAGATATTCATTTTTGAAGTTTTGAAGTTACAGAAGGTGTACAAAACTTGAAAAATTCATATAACTTCAAAATTTCAAAATTAAATATCTCGAAGAAAAAAAAAGATATTTGAGCGAACCAAAGTGCATTTGAAAGGGCAAGGCTTATATTTTAAGGTGCTGGCTGTAATTTTTCGAAAAGAAATAATATCGCGATGCTACATAACCTCAAATATAGGCTAAATAAATAATTATTCATCTCAAAAACTGTTCATATTTGTAACATTCAGCCATTTTTTATTCAAAATAAATAATGTGATTTTTCAAAAATGAAGATAAGGTGTTCTTAGCACCTCTACACTTTTCAAGAAACAGCTGAATACAATACTGCCAGTTTCTATCTTTTTTCGAAATTTGTCTTTGGTGCACTAAATAAAAAATATTCGAAAAAAATGATTGGAAAAGCAAATGGATAATCAAAGGAAAGTCGTCGTTGCCAGAAGTGCGCTTCGCGGAAGTTAGGAAGGAGAAAACAATAAATAAGTTACTCGGTAACTTACCAATATTACCGTAAGTCACCAGGGTAATTTACCCGACTCAAAACTCTAGGTAAACTCGCCGTTGTGAATCGAAGATATCTCCGGCGGACTCCGCTAGAGGCAGCACGTTACAGGTCGGTAACCACGGAAAGTTTACCTCAGTTGGGAATAATCAGCTGACCATTACCCTGCTTGAACGGTTGCCTGCAACACTTTGTACCCCCAGTTTTTTCTGTGATTATATTCAATCTGCTCAACATTAGGGGTTAGGACAAAATTTTGATCGTCAACGAGAGGGAGGGGGGAGAGGTCAAAATAGCTTAAAAACGCTGCGCAGTTTCTGAACTGCGCCTAAGAAAAATGACAATAATTTCTCAGCTAGTAAATTATAAACTTTGAATTCAAAAGTCAGTAAAGCTAAATAAATTCTGAAAAAATTCCGATTATAAGAGAGATCTTATTAGGAGACTGATTAAACCGCTACTTGTCTCAACTTTCCTATATGAGTTAGCATTCTATATTCGATCAGCTTTGTTCTGTCCCCCTTCGAATTTTTACAAAGATAGCATTCAGCTGTTTAAAAAAAATCAACGTCTTATCTACAGTCAGCTTGTTAGGCTGTTACCATACTATTCAACGGTAGTAAATTATTCTATATCGTTCAGATCGACTTTATTATCCGATCATTCTCGTCATCGCGCATTATCATCATCGTAAACGCGTGCTTACCTGCTCAATGAGACTCCCTGCGGCACGAGATTGCAAACACTATTATATACTCAACCTCAAAAGATTTCCAACGACAGGGAGATGGTGTGGAGATTTTCTGAACATTATATATTATTGGAAATTATGGAATTTCAGGTTGGGGAGCCTTCTTATATTCGTGACAATCTAAGGGGGGGGGGTGCTCTACCATCACAAAGTAACCCATAGAAGGGGGGACTCCAAGGTTTTGTGACGCGTCACAATTTTATAATCAAAAAGTAAAATATAAATCCGTGTCGATGAATAAAAGACCAATATTATCGACACAACAAAATTTAGTAGTTGCATTTTCAACCAAGCAGTTAACTTTTTAATCCAAGAAGAAGATTTTTAAAAGACAGTTGAATTTTTAACCAGAAAAGATGAATTTTTGACGAAAAACTTTATTTTCAGCCAAGAGAGAAGACCTTTCAACCAAGAAAGATTTTGGAACAAAAAATATAACTTGAACAAAATAATTGAATTTTTAACAAAATAAATCAACTTTCAACAAAACAGTTGCATTTGTTACCAAGTAGCTGAATTTTTAACTCACAAAGATAAATCTACAACCAAGCAGATTAATTTACTAAAAACATACGAATTTTCAACTAAATAGTTGAATTTTCAACTAAAAAGGATAAGTTTTCAACCTGAAATGGAATTGGAAAATGGAGTTTAAAAAACTAATTTTTAACAAAAATAGTAAAGAAATTATCACCAGTTGAATTCAACGAAGGAAAACGAATTTTTAACAAAATAGTTGAATCCTCAACCAAAGAAATGAATTTTCATCAGACAAGATTCATTTTCTACATAAATAGACGATTTGTAAACAAAAGAGTTTAGTTTTTATACTATAATGTCGAAGGTTTTAGAAGAAAATTGACTTTTAAACTGGAAAAAAGTTGAATCTTCAACTTAAAAATATAAATTTTCAACCACCAATGGAGTGTTTAAATTTTCAGTTGAAAAAACCAATTGAAAAAAAAAGATGTTTCAACCAGTTGAATTCAACTAAAAAATAAAAACTTTTATATAGTTGAATCCTCAATTAAAATTATGGCTTTCCAACAAACATGATTAATTTTCTACCCAAATAGACGAATTTTCAACAAAATAAATGAATTTTCTATCAAATAGTTGAATTTTGAACCAATAGAAAAAAAAATTTTACAAAAAAAGGAATTGCTACATCATCAGATGAAAAAAAATAATTTTTACAAAAAGAAATTTGTTTTGTACAAAATGATTAAATTAAAAAATAAATCGTGTATTTTTTGACCAAATAGTTTAATTTTTTACCAAAGTAGTTGAATTCTCAACCAAATAGATTAATTTCATACCAAATTGTTAGACAAAATTGTTAGAATTTTGAAAATTCCAGTATATGCTCGCAAATTAATTTTCATTTTAGAAAATGCATACTTCCTGGTTGAAAATTAATCTGTTTGGTAGGGAATTCGTCTTCTGGACTTGGAAATTCAACAATTTGGTATAAAATTAAACTATTTGGTTTAAAATTTACGTTTATGCTAATAATTCATATTTTTGGTTAAAAATAAAACTACTTCGGTACAAAATTAAATTAATGAAAAATTAACTACTCTGTTGGGAATTCTTTTTTCGGGTTAAAAATTCCTTGTTTTCAATCTGAAAATGTAGTTATTTGATTTTTGGGTGCAAGTTCATCTTTCTTGATTGAAAAATATCTGTCTTGTTAAAAATTCTTCTCTACCCGTTTAAAAGTCAACTATTTTCTGGAACATTCCACTTTTTACCTTGAAAAATTAACTATTTTGTTAAAAATTTGGCTATTATCGTCGAATAAAACTGTTGCATAATTCGTTCTTTTTTTTGTTGGTAATTCGTTTTTTCAACTGCAAATGTATGTAACCGTTCCATTTTTGGTTAAAATGTTATATTTTCTAGTTCAAAATTCAAATTTTCTTGAAAATGCATGTATTTTGTTGAAAATTCGTCTTTTGGTAGAAAATCAATTTTCCTAATAGAAAATAATTTTTCTTGTTTGAACGTTCATCTTTCCAGGTTGAAAATTGAGCTATTTGGTAAAAAGTTAAACCATTTAGTTGAAAGTTTAATTATATTGTTAAAAATTCATCTATTGTGTTAAAGACATCTTTTACAAAAAAATTAAACTGTTTTGTTGAAAATTCTTCCTATTGGATCGAAATTCGTTTGGTCGAAAATTTAATTTTTCAGGTGGAAAATTCAACTCTCTTCTGAAAAATTAGCCTCTGTGGCTCAAAAATTAAACTGCTTAATTGAAAATGCAACTTCTAAATATTTTCGTGCTAATAATATTGGTCTTTGATATATCGACACGGATTTGAATTTAGTTTTTGATCAGAGAAGTCTTATGTGTTACAAACACTTTGCAAACCTCCTGCCATGTTTACATATTACATTTTCATTTCAATCTAAAAATTAAATTATATTTTCAATTCTCAAAGACTTTACAATTCTTTTGTGTACACAGTAAAAAAAAAGTATCAATTTTGTTGCAGAGCATTTTACTCTAACGATCATTTGACTCTCGAGATCATAATGATCTGTCCATTCGGATCATCTTGATCATCTTTTTTGGGTCATTTGTCAGACTAAACTAAATGGCTGCCAATTTTTGGCGCCGATGTCATAACGACATAACCTAAAATTTTTGTCTAACCACACGCAAGTGACAACTGCACTTAACAGATAATATGTTCTAATATCAGAATCCGTTAATTTTTTAACTTTTCAAGTACACTGCACGATCAGAAACCATAAGAAGCTCGCATATGAGCTAAAGTACTCTAAGAACATCAGCCATCTTTATTTGCTTTGATACGTGATCCCGCATCAGATCATTATGATCTCAAAAGTCGATCATTCATTCCGGCCGATCAAAATGATCTTGATTTCGGTATCATTTTTGTTGCATATCAAAATGATATTGATTTCGGTATCATTTTGAACATTTTTTTTTACTGTGTAAAAAAAATTATAACTTCTCATTGAATAGGTAAAAACACCTCTCTCGCTGGTTTCGGCTTACAGGTGGTTGCTGTTAAGGAGATCCACGTGGCACAGAGACTGAAATCTTGACTCGGCTCATACATATTGCAAATACCAGGTTGTGTACCTTCACTCGTACTTCGGTACTTTAGAAGTAATTATAACTGGTACTTACATCAGGAAGTAACGCCTCTAGCATTGACATATAATGACGAATTAGTGTAGCACTTTAATCTTTCTTCGTCAACAATTATTATTATTTTTATGAGATTTTCCAACAATTTTTGACAAATATTAATGATTAACTACAAGATATTCGTGTACTTTAGAAATTAACAACTATTGCAGATTTTAATTATCTTAAAACGATCACCCAGAAATTGTTCTTGTTAATAATAATATAGTAACCAAGTGCAATTTTAAATTGATAATTAGTGATGATGTGCAGAATAATTTGACTCCACTCACAAGGAAAGTACCCGAGGTGTACCTCACTGATTTTCTTCATTATGTAATATGTTATAGGACATAAAAAAATAGCAGACACGTATTTTTTGTTACGTGCCAATTCGTCGATTTAAGGAGTGAAAAACACCCTTAAATTTTATCCCCAAAAAACAGTTTTTATTTACTATCTCAAAAACAAATTGGAATTTTTTAACCAAACAAACGTCAGATTATTCCTTACAAAAAAACACTCATTGCGAAATATTTTTTATACCGAGCAGTTGCAACCCTTATTTTTTACAAGGGTGAATGTAATTTTTTCACATTTTCTTCATACAGAAACTTTCAAATCAGCTGATTTTCACTATATACTTTACTGTTATCGATGTTATGGATTTTGTGGATGGGATGAGGAATGTAAAGAGAAAATGAAGGAGGTCAGAAAGGAATTGAGAAAATGGAGAAAAGAAAAAAGTAGTGGAGAAGAATAAAGGATGAAAAAGGAGTATACTGAGTTATGTGATGAAAAGAAAGAGGAGGAGAATAAAAGGTTTGAGGAAGAGGCGGAGAAGGCTAGGACGGAAGAAGAGGTTTGGAAGTTAGTAAATAGAGAGAGAAAAAGAAGAAAGAGAGTAAATTAGGATATTGAAATGGTAGAATGGAGAAAATATTTTATGGATTTGCTAGGAGTTGTACAGAGAAAAGTTAAGAAAGGAGCGAAATATGATATAGAAAGAGATGATGAAGAGGACAGAACAAGGGAAGAAATAGGCAAGGTGTTAGGAATAATGAAAGATGGAAAGGCACCTGGTATAGATGAGATTCCAAATGAAGTCTGGAAATATGGGGGGACAGAACTAAAGGAATGGGCATGGATCATGTATAATGGAGTATGGAGAGGAGAGGGGTGGCCAGAGTTATGGAAAGAAGGAGTAGTGGTACCCATAGTGAAGAAAGGCAAAGGGGAGGAGGTTAAATATTATAGGGGTGTGACGCTAATGCCAACATTGTATGAAGTATATGTAACTGTTTTGTCGGAGAGATTGAAGAAAGAAGTTGAGGAAAAAAAGATAGAGCCACCGAATCAGACAGCGTTTAGAAAAGGAATGGGGGTCATGGAAACATATATGTTCTGAATTATCTGATAAATAAAAGGATTAAAAGGGAGAAAGGGGCAATTGTAGCAATATTCGTGGACTTAAAGGCGGCGTTCGACTCATTGGACAGAGTCGAGATAGAAAAAGTTATAGTGAAAAAGGTGATACGAGAGGGCTAAATAAAGAGAGTATCGGAAATCTTCAGAGAGACAAAAAGCAAGGTAAAGGTAGGAGATCAAGTAGGAGACAGTTTCTGGTTAGTTAGAGGAGTGAGCCAAGGATGTCCTCTGAGCCCACTTTTATTTAATATATTATTATCAGACTTGGAAGAAGAAATGAAGAGAAAAGGGTGCGGAGGAGTTAGAATAGGGAACGAAAAGATATATACACTGGCATACGCAGACGATATCGTGTTGATGGCAGTGGATGAAGAAGGGATGACAGGCTTGAGTACAGGATTGGAGAAATACTTAGATGGGAAAAAATTGAATTTAAATGTAGAAAAGACAAAGATAATAAGGGTTTGTATAAGGAGGGGAAAGAAAGAAAGAATGGACTGGGAGATTGAAGGGAGTCAAGATAGAAGAAGTAAAGAAGTTTAAATATTTGGGATATACCTTGCAAATGAATGGAGATCATAGAGTTCATATAAGAGAATGGATCAAAAAAAAGCGGCAGAATTAATGAAACAGATATAGGGAATAGGAAAAAGAAGGTTTAAGAAAGATTGGAGAAGGAGAATGTGGTTATTTGATACGCTGTTATGGCCGGTATTAGGTTATGGAGCGGAGATATGGGGATGGAAGAAAAGGAAAGAAATTGATGGACGCCAGGAGTAGACTGGAGGACGCCTTGATATATGGTGAGAGAAGAAGCAGAGAGAGATAAATTAAGTACTAGAGCGGGTGAGAGAGCATGGCAATTTTAGACGATGGTAAAGGAGGGGAAGGGAGGGGAGTTAGCGAAAAAGTGTTTAAAGGAGGTAGACGAAAGGAGAGGGAGGGCGGTGAAGCTAACAAGATGGGAAGAAGAAAGGAGGGAGTTTTTTAGTGCTAGAAATATCGAAGAGGGAAATGGAGTAAGCTATGAAGAATTGGAGAGAAGGGACAGGGAAAGACAATTAATGGAAAGATGGGGCATGATTGAGGAATCAAAATATAATAAATGGTATATAAGATGATGAAAAATGAAGGAGTACCAAAGTATTTAGAAAAGGGATGGGGAGAGAGAAGATGGACCAGAATAGCAAGATTTAGATTGGGAAACGTGGTAAGGGAGGGGATGGATTGGGAAAAGCAAGAGAACAGAAAGTGCAGAATATGTGAATAGGAGGAGGAAACATGGGAGCATGTACGGGAAGGATGTAGGAGAGGAATGGAAGATGAAGGAAGCTGGCAAGAGAATGTGGTAAATATTCTAGGGAAAGATGGAATGGGTGAGGAGTGGATGAAGGAGTTGGAGGGGGCTAGAGGGCCGAATGAGAATGAATGAAAGAATGGATGTGGAAAAATGACAAAATGAGAAGGAGACAGAAGAGAAGTGCAAGTGAAGGAAAAAGGAAACGGAAGTCGAATTGATTATAAGCGTAAAGATCTTAAGTAGTTACATGTAGTCATTATGTAATAGTATAAGTAGATTAAGATGCGGATGCGCTCACTCTCACTCGCTCGCTCTCTCGCTTTCGATCGCTCGCTCACTCTTCCGAAACAGTAAAATTGCGCTATATTAATATAGAAGTGAGGAGCTAGATATAAGAGTTGATATAAGTAGTTGCAAATATTTGTAAATAGTAAGGATAAGATAATATAAAGTTTGTAGATAGTCTTGTAAGAAACGGATGTCATGTAAACCTTTAGGGGACATGTTATGAATAAAGAACAGTTAATTAAAAATTAAAGTTGACTTGTTTAATGGTTTTTCAAAATAGTTCGTTACAAGGGTTGATTTATTTTTACAGTAACTTTACTGCTTTTGAAAAATTAATCACAAAATAGTTTTAAACTTTAACCTAGAAGCGCTTTTTTCAGCACATTCATTAGTGAATTAATCACATTTTAATATAATAGATATATATCTCGAGGAGTGTCTTTTTGTAAAGAATAAGTAAACGTTTCTTTAATTGATCAATTCCAAATCGTTCTTGACGAATCTAAGAAAAACTGTTTTTGGGGGTTTGGTTTAAAGTCGGTTTTCACCCCATAAATGGCCGAATTCGAACATAACCGTTAAAATGCAGATTGTTTTTCAGTAAGGTATAAAATTTTGAATCTTTTAAATAATATTTCGTTACATTCAAACAAAAACGGAAATTTTAAGGGATGAAACCTGAAAAAATGGAGTGGTTTTAAATACTGTGGACTAGTTGATTGTGTCATAGTACAAAATTGACATATTATATTGGTGAAATATCAGTTATTATTATACCATTAAGCCATTTCCCTTTCGGGGTAGACGTGATTTGCTCGGTTGGACAATAGTATTGGGTATATGGGTGAATTGGTACCCTTATATAGGTATAAGTTAGATAGGTATATAGGTGTTAGTTATATATGTTTTAGATTGATCTGGAATTCTCGTGTCATTTATTCAAATGAGACGTTTATTCCGCAACACTGCTCCGATCCAGGTTGCTGATCAATCTCTCTAGCGATCACCCCAAGTGAAGAGCCTCACAAAATTATTATGTATGGTTCCCCACTTGGGCCCATTAGAATCCAAGGTCTTTGTTTCAGGCTTCATGCATTCTATTGTCACTCTGTTTACAAACTATTTGTCGCCACACTTTTCTGTCCTGGCATACTACTCTAGCTTCCTTCACGTCCATGCATTTTTTCATGCAAGCTCGTGTGTTTCTATGGCTTCTTACGTCTCTTCGGATTAATGTCTCATTTACCGATTCTAACCATTCTTTCGGCGGTCTACCTCTAGGCATTCTGCCATTTACTTTACCTTTGTACACTTGTTTGGTCAGTCGCTCATCTTTCATTCTTTCAAGATGACTGAACCATCTTAACTGATTTCTTTCCCATGTGTCAACTATTGTTTCTTTTGCACCACATTCTTTGAGGATTGTCTCGTTTCGGACTTTATCCATCAGTGTTTTCCCGCATATTATGCGCAGAGGTCTCATTTCGATCGCGTTAATTTTACTCCTGTTCTTTTCTTGACATGTCCATGTTTCGCTACCGTATAGTACAGTCGGTACGAGTATAGAATTATGTATGGCCATTTTAGCTTTTTTTGATATGTTTTTATTTGTTAGGATGGACCCTGCTCTACCGATAACCTGCTTACCCTTATTTATGCGCCTATCTAACTCCCCATCTATTTTTCCGTCGCTAGTGAATAGACTACCTAGGTATACGTACTTGTCAACTTGTTCTAGTCTCTCATCATTTAGGACAATGTTGCACATTGTTTTGATTAGTAAAATAAGGGTGCTTATGTTATTTAATTTATAATGCAAAACGTATGTCAGAATAAGCGTTCTCAGATTGAAATTTAAAACGTACATTGTGAATAATTTTCCATATCACCGAAAAGCATTAAATTAACTGTAGGAGTGAATTACCTCTTGCCATTAATTTTTTTCAAAAACCCCGAAACATGACAACTTCAATTTTTACTTTTCTTAATAACAGTACAATATACAGTGAAAATCAGCTAATTTGAAAACTTCTATATAAAATAAATGTGAAAAAATCACATGCACCCTTCTGAAAAATAAAGGTTGCAACACGTCGGTATGAAAAATATTTCGCAATGAGTGTTTTTTGTAAGAAACAAACTGAAGTTTGCTCGATTAAAAAATTCCGCTTCGTTTTTGAGATATTAAAGAAAAACTGTTTTTGGGGGTTAATTTTAAGGTTAGTGTTTAACCCTTGAATCGACGAATTTGCACTTAAAAAAATACGTATCTACTATTTTTTACGTAGTACAACATATTACAAAATGAAGAAATTCGGTGAGGTACACCTCGGGAAGAAATTAATTAACTATAGGGATAAATCACCCCTTGCTATTATTGATTTTCAAAAACCTTGGAGCATATTGTCTTTAATTTTCTTAATAGCAGTACAATATACAATGAAATTCAGATGATGAAATTCAGATTCAGATTTAAAAGTTTCTGTATGAAAAAAAATGTCAAAAAAACACATTCACCCTTGTAAAACATAAGGGTTGTAACCCCTCGGTATACAAAATATTTTACAATGAGTATTTTTTTTGTCAGAAATAATCTGACGTTTTTTTGGTTAAAACAATTCCGATTCGTTTGTGAAATATTAAAGAAAAACTGTTTTTGAGGCTAAACTTTAAGGGTGGTTTCCAGCCTCTAAATCAGCGAATGAGCGCGTAAAAACATACATATTTGCTATTTTTTCATGTGCAACAACGACGTCTGGATGTGAGTCATAAGTCGATTTTTTTGACACCGACTGAAGCTGTGATTGAACTGAAAAAATCCGAATCGACTCATCGCGTGAGTCATGTGTCGAATTTTAAAAACCGACTCAAGCTGTATCAAATCGAAAAAATTTGTTTCAATTCAGCAGAACAAATGAAGTCGAATTTTATTGAATCGGTGCATAAGGAAAACAATAGAAATAAATCAGTTTTGGGGGTCGAAATATTGTGATGACCTAAAACTGAAAAACAGCTTATAAAAGCAGAAAAAATGTAACCCCAATCAATATCAGTGCACATTCGGTGCCCGGATTGAAGGCAAAATGGAGGGTGTCACAGAATAACCTTATAAGTGACATTTTTTTTAAAACACGTTTTATTGGGCTAAAAATTCTCTTAAATTCTACCGGACATTGTGGTAAAAGAATATAGATTCAAATTCGAACCGGAATACAAAACAACTAAATATTTTCATAAAAATAACACTGTATTATTTTAAAATTCATCTTTCTAGAGAAACGATTTTTTCAATTTAATTTTTCACCTTTCAGTCTTCCATTTGTCTCGTAATGCGTCTATAATGTTTCAGACATAGTTTTATGTTGATTAGGATCTAAAAAATTTTAAAAAAATATTATAAACCTACAAGGTTTTGACAGCAGTCGACAATCTGCATCTCGAAAAATATTAAGTTTTTCAAAATTTTGTTTCTTGAGATCTCTAGAGCTCCATCAGATCTCGAATGAAATTTCTCATTTTTTTTTATTTGATTTTTGAAAAGGGTTTTTCTCTCTCCTGAAAAATTTATCCCGAAGGACTTACATACTTTTGCCACGACACCCTTCGAAAATCAATTTAATAAAAAAATATGTAAAAAAACTTCAAATTTCAATGTTTTAGAAAAATTAGCCTAACTCTGGAAATAACTAACATTTGTCAAAGTTCTTTGGCTCATTTTCAAGGATATTTATCATAGTATATATATCATAATATTTTTCTAACTGATTAGGATATTTCTAGAATTTTTTTCCTAGATTCTATCCTAGGGTCGAACTTGGTCCAAAAAAGTATCAATATTTCAAATAATGATTGTTTTTAATTAATGATTTTTATTAATATTACTAAAATTAATGAAACTATAATAGATAATATTTTTTAATGTTTGTAAATATTCCAAATTTTTGATATTTTGCGACTTTTTTGCATCAAGTTTGACAAAAGGGCAGAATCTCGGGACATCAGCTAAAAATATCTTAATAATTCAAAAAAATAGAATGGTGAATTATTTCCAAAGTTATTCCAATTTTTCGAAAACATTAAAATTTGATTTTTTTTTATATATCTTATTATGGAATTGACATTTCCCTTCAACTCAGGCTTATTGGACATAGAATTTTATTACCTTTGGCGGTATTATGAGGAAAAAATTTTCATGTTAATGTTCTTTAAACGAAGGGACTTCAGAAACAGCTCATAAAATAGGCATGTAGTTAATTCCCACCGGTGGTGTATATTTTTCCACACAAAAATCCTTTTTAGCACATTTGTTTGCTTAAGTTTTATCCAATCCCAATAAACAATGGCTCATTTTATTCTTTGAAACAATCTCTATGATTCATTCTGTTAAAAATAATTTCATTATACAACAAATTCTATTCAAATTATTTTTATCAAAATCTATCAAACATAATTATAGAGACTGTTTCACAGAACAAAATGAGCCATTGTTTATTAAGATTAAATGAAACTTTTATTTAATGAAGAGGATTGTTGCATAATTTTCAACCATTGAATTTTTCAATAATATATTGTCTGTACTTGCGATTGTTGAATAAAAAATGTGGTTTGAATACATTGTTTTTGAGAAATTAAAAAAACTAATATAATATAGTAATAATTAATAAGATTTTAAAAATGATGTTCATATACTTACCGTTAGTTTTTTATTCTAAAATATTGCACGCACATCGCTCAGTAATTGGTAATTAGTTCATCATCAACATTGATAAATAAATTCAATAATTATATACAAGTGCATGAAGCTACTGTAGTAGATTTAAAGAAATTAATTGCATCGCGCCAAGCGAAGCGCTTTGATATAGAAATATAAATAAAACTCTACCCAATCTTAACTAGAGTCGTTTTCGAAAAAAAAGAATCAATCTAAACTTGATCTGAGCTTGAGTCGGTTTCAATGAATTCGATTCATAACTCACGTGATGAGTCGATTCGAATTTTTTTGATTCGATTAGAGCTTGAATTGGTTCGGAAAATTCGAGTCATAACTCACGCGCTGAATCGATTTGGATTTTTTTGTTTAATCAAAGCTTGAGTCCGTTCGTAAAATTCGACACATGACTCACGCGATGAGTCAATTAGGAGTTTTTCTATTTGATCACAGCTTCAGTGCGTTTCGATAAATTCGACTTATGACTCACGCGATGAGTAGATTAGGAATTTTTCGGTTTGATTAGAGCTTAAGTCGGTTCAGAAAATTCGATTCATGACTCACGCGATGAGTCGATTCGGATTTTTTTGATTCGATAAGAGTTTGAATTGGTTCGGAAAATTCGAGTCATAACTCACGCGCTGAATCGATTTAGATTTTTGTGTGCGATCGAAGCTTGAGTCCGTTCGTAAAATTCGACACATGACTCACGCAGTGAGTTCATTTGGAATTTTTCGGCTCAATTCTCAGCTGAGTCGAATTGGACTAGCTTCAATTCTACTGATGTAGATCACTCGTAATTAGGAAAGTCACTACAAGCAATTTTGAAATTATTTTGGAATTTTTGACAGTTAGTTTTAGTTTTAATTTTAGTTTATTATTTAGCGTTTTCCGCAAATTATGAAGGAAGAAAGGATTTTGTAAATATCACATTTAAATATCATTATAATATCACTTTCTATACACAAAGTCTACATATTTTATCGACGCTCATTCACATTCTTAACACCATCTGTGAATTTAAAATATATCTTGCTTCAAGTGGCGTTCCATCTAGATAAGGAAATATTATCTACCTGTAAACTCCCTGGGAGCTGACATATCACGCACGCACATGAAATTCACTTATATAAATCCAAAGCAATTCATGCTCTTTCTTTAAAGGTCAAGAACTGAAGTTTATGAACTAAAAAAAGCTTTTAAAATCTATAAAGGCGAATACGAAAATTAAAAAGAATATATATTAAGAATGCTGGATTTTTTGTGAATTAAAATCATTCTTTAGAACTGTTTAACGTTAAAAAGTTAAATGTTGGACATTTTTAATTTTTAATGAGACTTTGTCAACTTCAACTTCTAGTTTTAGAATCAGAAAGCTTCAAAATTGGAAGAAATAAAATTGTATTTTTATATCAAAAAGCATTTCAATAATTAATTGTCCTAGTCACAAATTTAAAAACACATTTTGGGTAAAAAAAATTCTTAGAAAACCTTAATCCTTGTCAAAATTTGCCAGCCTTTCAAGCTAGATTTAAAATTGATAACTAAGTTTAAATATTATCATAACATTCAAAGCTTGGAACTTTCAACATTGAAAGCATTCAATTCTATAAGCTTGGAACAAAATTAAAAAAATTGAAGGTGAAAAAATTTAGTTACAGCCCAGAGGTACCGAATATTCCAAATGTTTACACTTAGTTTATTTAGTGTTGCAAGTTTTTAAATTTGTAAACTTTCAAAAAGTACACAGAGTGAAAGTTTTAATGATTATAAATTTGGAATGTTAAACGATTTCAAAATTTAAAACATTCATTGCTGAAATTTCTTTAGCTTGTTAGCTTTGAAATTTGAATGTTGGAAACGATCGGTGATGGAATTTTAAATGTTGAAAAAATTGAATTTTATGATATTTTCAACATTGTGAGCTGAAAAATCAGAAATATTTCTCCAATTTTTCCATGCTGAATGTTTTTCAAATTATACATTTTAAAATTAGTAAGCTTTTTAAATTTAAAACCTTTGAGGTTAAACGATTTAAAGAAACATAATATTGTAGGCATTTATTGTCGAAAGCTTTCCAAATTAGAAGCTTACAGAATTGAAAATATTCGAAAAAGTTTTGAAAAAAATAAAAGTCGAATGTTCAACTATTTCAGAATTTAAACCATTGTGTGTTCAACATTTTCAAAATTTTAAGCTTCTAAAGTTAGAGGTTGGAAAAAACTGATGATAGAATTTCTAATGTGAAAAGTATGGATTTAAAACCTTTAGAGTTAAATAATTTTACAATGAAAAGTATTCCATATCAAACATTTTTATATTTTCAAACTTAGAATAGTATCAATAAAGACATACAAAAAAGGTCAAACTTGAAAGAATTCTGTATTTCAAGCTTTTAAAATTGCAAATTCGACAATTATAAATATTTTTAATTTGTTTCGAAAAAATTTAAACTTGAAAGAATTTTTTGTTGAAGTCTTTTCAAACTAAAATCATGCAAAATTGAAAGTATTTGAAAAACTTTTAAAAATTATATACGTGGAATGTTCAATGATTTCAAAATTGAAAACATTGAGTGTTGAAGATTTTCAAGATTTTTAAGCTTTAAAATTTGGAACTGGGAAACAGCCATTAGAATTTTAAATGGTGGCAGTATTCTTGGTATTTTGGAAATTTTAAGATAAAAGATCAGAACAATTTCGCAAAATTTTTAAAATCGAATGTTTTTAAAATTAAAATTCTTGCAATTAGTAAGCTTTCTAAATTTAAAACCTTTGAAGTTAAACGATTTAAAAATTGGAAGGATGACCGATCAAAAATGTTTTCATTCAAGAACTCATAAGAATATCACTAAAAAACTAAAAAAACACTCAGAAACAAAAAATTATGTGTTTCAAGCTTTCACAATTGCAACTTTAACTATTATAAATGATCCAAATTTTGGATTGAAAAATCTAAACTTGAAACCATTTTTTGTTGAATGCTTTCCAAATTGGTAGCTTGCAATATTGAAACTATTCTTGACTTTTCTCAAAAACGAACCCAGATATGGAAAAAATTTAAGGAAGAAAAATAGTTATTTTGAAAAATTATTACAAAAAAAATCTCATTAATAGCTTTCACTCATTTATACCATATAAAAAATTAAGAACAGATGCATATTATTGTCCGAATTGCCTGAAGATATTTTTTTTTATTAAAAAAATGTTATCATCTGATAATAACAAGTTCTTGGTGTTCTTTCTTAAAAAAACGTAGTGAGATTAAAAATTAATAATGGAATCTTTTTGTAGCATTTCTTCCAAAAAACAATTTGGTTTAAAAAAAATTTTTTTTTATATCTCTCTTCATTTTCGAAAAACGAGGTTTTTCGGTTTTTTTATGTACAAAATAATTTTTCTTTTCAGAAGCGGTTACGGCAAAGCTTTGTTTTTTGTCGAAAAATGTTTATAAGACATCCCAGATACAAAATCAGGAAAAATTCTTGGTGTTCCCAACTTTGGGTTGAAGACGTTTTAGCAGAATCGTGTGTTAAATTTGGAAACTTTTAGTTTCTGAACTTCAAAATTTAATGCCTTAAACTACGATATAGTTAGAATGTGTTTTACAATAAATAATTCGGTAATAAATAAAATCATGTATAGAAAATAAGATATGATTTCGCATGGCATTGAAACGTCTCACGTGCCTCTTTTCTCACGCGTTGCTAATAGGAAAGAATCGATCAATTGGTAAGGTAGTAGTTGTCAGTGGTCATGTGCAACTCGTACTTGACTGCGCACCGCATAAGGTATAATAATAAGATCTTCATCTGTAACATCGCAAATTGAACGAAGATTTGCTGCGACCGCTCAGCTCGCTACCGCAAGTAAATGCACATCCAGCGACGCAACACTCATGTGTAATATTTCCGTATTAACCTTACCACATATAATGCACTTTGAGTTCAATGAGCTCTAATCTATTTCACTCTCCACTCATTATACTTTTCGACTCTTTTCAAATAGAGAATATTAGAATATTTATCTACTTTATATAAAAAAATTAGCCTCCCCTACTTCCCCTTCTTTCTCTTAATTCCTACTCATTTATCTACATTTCTCTCTTTCCACATCCCCTACTACCCCTTCCCTCATTTTCCCTACTTCCCATACTTACACTCCCCTTACTTCCCCCTCCTTCCCAACCCCTCACTACCGCTCACCAAACTTCATCTACCTCATATCCCCTACTCACCCTCCTTCCTTATTATCCCTGTCACCACTTTCCTTCCCTTGACCATCCTTTTTATCCTCTCACCTATCCTCTTATCACTTAAACTTTGCCTCTCGCTTCCTTCTACCTCTCCCCTTACACCCCCTTACTTTATATCCCTTCCCTTGCTTTTCCAGAATCTATTTCCCCTATTCTCTCTTATATATTTTCACTTCCCGAACTGCCATTCCCCCTCATTTAACCTATTTTCCCTTCTCTCACATTCCATACTCAAACTCTCCTCACTTTTTTTACTTATATTCCCCTCACCTCCCATACTCACTTTCACTCCCCTGCTACCCCTGCCTTCACTTTCCCACCTTTCCTTAACCTTCACATCCCCTCACCTTCCCACTCTACACATAATATACTTTTTCCTTCCCACGATCTCCACAGTGGGCCAGAAACCACGCTTCGGCGGTCAGAACTGAAAAAATTATCGGATTTTTATAAAGGCCGTGGCTACGTGTACTGAAATTTCGGTATAAGCAGCAAGATTTTTTCGATACGAATAAGGGGAACTGAAAAAGGGCTATATGTACCAAAATTTCGGTAATTATAGCTGGATTTTTCCGTTATTGATCACTGATTTTTGTTTGTTTATTTTTTTTATTACTATCAATATTTTATTTTATCAAATTATTATTGGTTTCAAGTTTGGTATTGAAATTTCGAATATCGAAATTGCGGATACAAAATGGAGACCAAAATATTTTTTAAATTACGGATTTAAGCAAAATTTATTTTATGAACGTATTTTGAGTCACAGAATTATACTTTTATATTTAAATTTAAAAATTGCGAATCCAGTATGGTGAACAAAATATTTTGAAATTATTATCGGATTTGAAAAAAAAAATTTTTAAAGGTAGTTTGAGTTACTGATTTCAAATTTGATATTATAATTTCAAACTGTAAAATGCCGGATATAATATAGCGCCCAAAAGAATAAAAAAATTATTACATTCAAACCAAATTCATTTTATAAATTTTTCTTGAATCACTGATTTTAAATTTCATATTCAAATTTAAAAATTCAAAATAGCAGATCCAATGTGGCGACGAATATATGTTAAAAATTATTAGATGTAGAGTTGATTTGGTCATCGTATTTTAAGTCACTGATTTCAAATTTTATATTCAAATTTGAAAATTCAATATGGCGGATCCAATATGGCAACCAAAAGATTTGAAAAATTATCGGTCTAAAACCAAATTCAGTTTATACATGATTTTCGAATCAATTATTTCAAATTTGATATTATAATTTCAAAATTCAAAATGCCGGATATGATATAGCGCCCAAAAGATTTAAAAAATTATTAGATTTAAACCAAATTCATTTTAGAAATGTCTCTTGAGTCACTGACTTCAAATTTGATAATAAAATTTCAAAATTCAAAATAGCAGATCCAGTGTGGCGACGAATATATATTAAAAATTATTAGATATAAACAGAATTGGTTTTTTCAAAGTATTTTGAGTCACTGATTTCAAATTTTATATTTAAATTTGAAAAATCAATATGGCAGATCCAATATGGTGACTAACAGGTATAAACAAATTTGGAAGTTTTCAAATTCATTTTTAAGGTATTTTGAGTACTTGATTTCAAATCTAATAGTAAAATTTAAAAATTCAAAACGGCGGATCCAATATGGCGACCAAATATTTAAAAAATGATCGGTTTTAAAAAAAAGTTCAGTTCATAAATGATTTTTGAGTCAATGATTTCAAATTTGATATTACCACTTAAAAATTCGAAATAGCAGATCCAATATGGCAACGAACATATATCAAAAATTATCAGATTCAAAGAAAATTCATTTCATAAAGATATTTTAAGTCACTCACTTTAAATTTAATATTGAAATTTAAAAATTCAAAATGCCGGATCCAATATGGCTACCAACAGATTTAAAAAAATTTGGGATTTTTTTATGTTCATTTTTAAGGTATTTTGAGTCCAAGATTTTGAATTTAATAGTAAAATTTAAAAATTCAAAATGGCGGTTTGAATATAGCGACTAACAAATTTTCAAATTATCGGATTTTTCATAAAATCATTTTATAAAAGTATTTTGAGTCACCGATTTCGAATTTGATATTAAAATTTCAAAATTTGGATACGCAACGTGTCTATTTAAGTAATTTTTTCAGAGACCAAAAAATAATATTGTTGAAATGTCTTATTTTCGCGCTGCATTTGTTTATATATTATTGAACCCAAAGATAAATAATAAAATTAGCTTGGACAGTTTTCTTAGAACCAAAACATATAAAAAATTGGAACATATGTTTATACTTGTAATAACTGCCAACTGAAACCCTAAAAAGAAATTATGTTAGTAACTCAAATAATATAATATATTGGCAAAGTGGAAAAATACAGATTCTACTGAAAAATAAACGAAATTTCAGATATTTCATATCATTTTGCATCTGCAAGTATTTATTGACGAAACTTTGTGGAGCTCTTCGCCTAGGGTGATTGGTAGAGAGATTGATCAGCGACCTGTGTCAATGCGGTTCGCGAAACAAAAGTGTTGCTTAAATAAGCAAAAGGGCAATTCTTCCCTTTCTCACTTTTCTCATATGAATTCGTTGATTCTCAGCAAATTTGGAAATAATGAATTTTGGAAGCTTGCAAAACATAGTTTTCAGCGGTAAGGTTGTGAAGCAGTTCTACTGAATCCCGTCCTTTAAGGGATTTAGAATTTGAGAGCTGGATATCTATATTAGAGTGGTCCAAAAAAAGCGACTGTTTAAATGTTCATGGGCGACTGCAAATTCGTATAGCCTAGGCAAAATCAGAATATGCCTATTTTTTTGTTTTGTTGTAGTCATTTTTCAGCTCGCTAAAATGTTTAAAAAATTTTTGTTAAAGTAATGTAAAAGTGATAAAACTGTGAGTCCACTCTAAGGATTCACCTGCTTGGCGACTTTATAGAATTTTTAGAATTTCAAAAGTTATGAGTTATTTAGGATTTTATGGTGTGTTCATGCCTTTACCCGGTTGCCAAGTTCTGCCACTCCCTTTAGGGTCAATGTGCATTTTGAATTTCCGATAGAATAGGTTCGACTTAGCCGTTTATGATACTCGCCATAAACGCTTCACCTGTATAGCCTACGGATGAACCTCTAGTTAAATTATCAGTTTTTACCAATTTTTCAAACCCCTTTGTTTGATATAAAGCTTTGACCATTTCAGTTGTTCTCTTCCAAATTTATTCTGAGAGGTTTAAAGTATACTTTGTAAAAATTTTACTCCAGACAAACTCCACCGAAGCGTGCAAAGCGCTCACCAAAGTCTGCAAATATTGAAATTTGGTAGATTTCTCCTTGTTGTAAAATTGTTACATAATATTTCTGAAATATGAAAAGTTGACTAAATCCATCTTGAAATGTCGGAAAACAAATAACTCCAACATTGGATAAATTGATTCATAACTTCTTATGAAAAATTGAACTTGAAAAACAAGTTGTATTTTTATATGTTAAACTCCATAAGAGGAACAATTGCTTTTAGCGAGCTGAAAAAAGACTTTGCAACAAAACAAAAAAATAGGCATATTCTCATTTCTCCTAGGCTATACGAATTACCAGGCACCCATGAACATTTAAATAGTCGCTTTTTTTGGACCACTCTAATCTATATTTGTAATAAAAATTGATGTAACTACATTTAAATATTCCCTAAGCAGAAAATATCGTTCTTTCATCTTAGCTATAGAATCCTATTTCATTTAATTAGTTTCCGGGGTTCAATTTAAATTGTCGTAATTTTTCCAATGTCTGCGAATTGCAACTGTCTGACTCTTGGATAGGAGGAAGAAAACGTGATGGAAAAAGAGAAATAAAAGGAAAAAAACGAGTAAGAGCACGCAAGGTGCACGCGTAGGCATTCGATGCTGCAGAAGGAACATAATGACATGCCATATACACGGTTAATTCGAGCCTCAGAAATGAGCTTTACTTAGAGCGATTTGTGTCCCGGTCCCTTTATCGGAAACCCTCTTCAATTTGCTCAATTTATTTCCGTTTCTCCTTCCGTCCTCTCTTTTTGCCCTTTGGCTTCCTAGTCCATTTGAAACCTATTTTCTAGATCATAGTGTACGAGATCACTTTCGTCAATTTCTGGTCGAAGATTTTTCAAACTTTGTCTATAATAAATTATACGATAATTAAAGCATTCGTTTCTAAGTCAGTGATTATCAAAAATGAGATTTTGCAAGTTTTTTATTTACTGGAGTTTTATGTATGCTCAGGTGGAAACTTCAAGAAATTTATGATTCAACATTATAAAAATTCTGGGCATTGCAGATAAGTTTTTACTTAGCTTCATTCTGTAATTTGGTGCAAAATAGAAGAAAAATTGAGAACAACTGAAATAGGATTTTTGGTGATCATGACATATTCATCACGTGATAACGTTCTATGGTGGAAATAGAAGGAATAGACATTTTTAAAATTTGAGAAAAATGTTCAAATAGTTTCGTTCAAGGTTTTCAAAACTAAACCACAACATAGGAAATTAATGGGTAATTTGACAGAAAAGCTTAAGTATACAAAAAAATTGTTCAGAAGAAACATTATTAAAATTCGGAATTTGAATTTTCAAAATAAATACAATAATGCTCGTCAAAAATACCATAGAACTTGATAAAACTATCAAAATCTTTATATAAAGAAAAAAGTTATCATGCTTTGAAATAGCAAGGGTCAAAGTTCAAATTTTTCAAAATTATCTGACAAAAATTTAGCAATGATTGCGTCGATTGTGAAAGATGGCAGTGTAGTTAGCAAAAGTAAATTTATGATTGGCAGTGGATCCTCTGTGTGTACCGGCAAAAAAATGTCCTGCGGGGACATTATGATATAACACTATTGTACATTATTATATTTTCATTAAATTTTTATTACATTATTACATTATTATTGTTATTGTACATAACATGATTTCTATGACCAGTCGCAAAGGTGCCCCCCCCCCCCCAACGAGACGTTGGAAAGGGATAGGAGTTTGACCAACATGATTTCTATGACCAGCCACTAGGGTGCCTTCATACGCCACGAGACGTTGGAAAGGCGTAGGAGTTTGACCAACATTATTTATGTGACAGTCACATAAGTGCTATCCTGCCCCCACATGAGACCCCGGGAAGGGGTAGGGGTTTGACCAATATTCTTTCTCTGTTCCGCCGCAGGGGTGCCTTCCTGCCCCCACGAGACATTTCAAAGGGGTAGGGTTTTGACCGAACATATTTTTGTGACCAGTCACAGGGGTGCCTTCCAGCCCCCACCATATTTTGGAAAGGGGTAGGGGTTTGACCAACATTATTTCTGTAAACAGTCACGGAAGTATCTTTTCGCCATCACACGAGACGCTGGAAAGTGGTAGGGGTTTGATCAAACATATTCATGTGAAAAGTCATAGGGGTGCTTTCCCCTCCTTCACGAGACGTTGGAAAGGGGTAGGGATTGAAAAAACACTATTTCTGTCACCAGTCACAGAAGTGCCCTTCCATCTCTACACGAGACCCCGGGAAGGGGTTGGGGTTTCACCAACATTATTTCTGTGACCAGTCACAGGGATGTCTTTCCGCCCCCGCGAGATGTTGGAAAGGGGTAGAAGTTTAACCAAAATTATTTCTATGACCAGTCACATAAGTGCTTTCCCGCCTCCACGAAACATTTACAAGGGGGCCCTCCCACCCCGATGAATCATTAATCGTAATTCTTCAATCGCTAATCGACGATAAAGTGCGATATATACATAAAACGTTCCATATAAAGCCTCAATAGCCAAAATATGACAAGATAACACTTAAATCACATAACCTTACTCTAAAATGCCTCACAGTCTCTTCGGTATGCTGGAAATATGTTTTTTACCGATACCGGCAGAGCACTTTATTGTCGATACCGCCAGATAACTGTTTTGCCGGTTCTGGCACGGAACTATTTTGCCGGTACCGGAAGAGAACTTTTCGCCAGTACCGGCAGTCTATCCACTCCGTTTTTGATTTTGTGGAGACTATTGGGAAAGAGAGGGACAGGGCTGAGAGAAGAGAATAGAATGGACGGAGAGGGGTTCAGGTATACGAGAGGGTTCTAAAATAATGATTATGATATTGTAATTATTATGAAATTATAATATATTATTATAATATAATAATTATTATTATTATGATTATTATGAGAGGGGTCATGGATGCGACAAGGCTACAATAGGGGCTGGGTTGGGCAGAGGATAGGCCAAAGTACAAAATGGGGTGGCGCGAGATAGGGGGTGAAAGTTAAGAATTGTAGCAGGAAGATAAGACAGGTATTGAAAGGGAGGTAGGAAATAATGAGAGGATACAGAGCTTAGAGAGGGCGGATGATGTGAGAAGGAAATAAAATTATCACTATTTAGTATATATAAGAGGGATCATGAATGAGGCACGGCTGAAGTTGAGTTAATTAGGAATCAGTAGTGTATATGTTGAGTGGGGAAGAGGGGGGAAGTGGAGGATATTAGTGATAGAACAGGGTTGTGGCGTAATAAATTGTAAATAATCAAGGGTGATAGTGATGTAAGTAGAACAATAATTTATGTGGTTCATGGAGAAGAAGATAGGATAGAAAGGGAATAGAATAGAAGAGTAGGGTTCGGTACTCGAAGAGAGTTAAGGAAAGGGTTGCGGGATAAAACAGGGTTATCTAATTATTACTATTGTATATGATATGTGATATATGATATATGATGGTGATAAGGGAGGCATTGCTGGAGAGGCGGAGGGGCAGCTTTGAAAGGATAGGCAGTCGAAGAAGGTGGAGGTACAAGAGAGGGTTATTGTACATAATTATCATTGTATACATGGGATTTCATGGACGTGGCAGGTCTTCGGATGGTATAAAATAGGGGACAGGGGTATTTTCAGTGGAAATAGTGAGTTGCATACAGCAGCGACAAGTAAACGAGAGGTAGAGAAGGAGAAGAATAAAGGTTTGAGAGGGATCTGCTTTAGGAGAGGGTGAATGTTACGAAAGGGATGGGACAGAGCTCGGCTGAGGATGAGTAGTGCTGAGCAGGGTATGAAATAAATAAGTTGGGATAGAATGTGTAAGATAGGGTGCATAGGAAAGACAAATGGAGGGTGACAGAGAGATTAGACAGGTATTAAGAGGAAAATAGGAGGGAATGCGTGGGGTCGGAGTTTGGAGGGGTTGGATGATACGAGACGGGTGCATAATTATCACTATTTTATATATAAAAAGTCATGCGTGAGACAAGGCCAATTATAAAGTGGTGGTTTATAATGCGAAGAAGGAGCACGAGAATGCAATTTCAGGGTTCATGGCGTAATAAATACAAATATTTAAGGAGGATGGTGATGAGGGAGGCATTAATGGAGAGGTGAAGGGACAGTTTTGAGAATAGAGATTGGTGATCAAAGGGTGTGGAGGTATGAGAGTTCGAGGATCGGCGTTTTAGAGGGGGTGAATATTATGAGAGGAATATATTAATAATAACACATTAAGTGGAGCCCAAAGATAGGACAAAGCTAGACTGAGAAAGGATAAATACTGAGTACGGTATGAGCTAATAAATTCGGGATTGGATGTATATAAGAGGTATGTAGGAGGGAATACGAGGAGTTGGTCTTTGAAGAGGGTGGATGATGTGAGAAGGGGGCAATTCTTACTATCATATATGAAAGATCTTATGGTTGAGGCATATCCAATAATGGATTGGTGGTGTATAATCCGAGGGGCATTTCAATGGAATGACAGTTCATAGAACAGGTGTACTAAATAAGAATATTTTAGGGGAATGGTGATGAGTGAGGCATTAATAGAGAGGGGAAGGGACAGTTTTGAGAATAGAGGTTGGTGATCGAAGGGTTTGGAGGTATAAGAGTTGGAAGATCGGCGTTTTAGAGGGGGTGAATGTTGTGAGAGGAATATATTATTAATAATGCATTAATACGAGGCCAAAAATAGGACAAAGCTAGACTGAGGGAGGGTGAATACTGATCACGGTATGAGCTGAGAAATTCGGGATTGGATGTATATAAGAGGGATGTAGGAGGGAATACGAGGAGTTGGCCTTTGGAGAGGGTGGGTGATGTAAGAGGGGGGCAATTCTCACTATTATATATGAAA
>CAKNYM010053149.1:68369-88294 GCA_932195095.1 Andricus curvator | reverse complement strand
TGTACTAAATAAGAATATTTTAGGGGAATGGTGATGAGGGAGGCATTGATAGAGAGGGGAAGGGCCAGTTTTGAGAATAGAGGTTGGTGATCAGGGGGTGTGGAGATATGAGAAAGGGTTATTATTATTACTACTATACATATATACCATTAAACCATTTCCCTTTCAGGGTAGGCGTGACACTACCCGATTCGGGTAGTGTTTCTAGGTTTTTCTTGTAGTTATAAATAACTACAAGTGTGGGCTCACCACACCCACGATGTGCCAACAGCACTCATGTCAGTATTCTTGAATGGTCACCCATCCAAGTACTAACCGCGTCCAACGCTGTTTAACTTCAGTGATCTGACGAGAACTGGGGTTTTCAGCCTGGTATGGCCGTTGGCATATGCGGTGAGAAAACTTGGTGTTTGAAGGGTGTCTGAGGATTCGAGAAGGTTAAATGATTATTATTATTATATATTGAAGTTTTTAAGGATATCCGATCGGGCCAACTTCGATATCCGTTCTAATATAGAAAAATTAGTGATGATAAGTGTATAAGAAGGGGGTATAGGGGTATTAATAAAGGGTTAGGGTTAAGACTAGTTAAAAGAATATCGTAAATGAAGAAGAGGTTGAGAGGGGTATACTATATGCAATTGGTATATTTAATTCTAATATGCTTCTGTGTGAATATGGTAGCTGAGTCATGAGTCATCATGAGTTATTCCTCTATGTGGGGTTAGAGCACATTTTCTCAGTAAATTGCGGCTAAAAATGATCCGCGCGCGGCAATTCACATTCTTGGCCGCGGCACTCAAAATGTTAAAAAGCGCTATTCGAACTACAAGTGCAGAAGCATCGACTAAGGTGGCGGCAACAAATGCATGAGAGGCTCTCCGATGAGAATAAGGACTTGAACCAATCTTGTAGGTACGTGCACGTGGACGTGTGTGGGAAGATAGTTCAACGAGAGGAAGCATCCCTGAGAGATGAAGTTGCCCCAATGCACATCTATCGAAATCAATTTCTTACAACAGATTCGTTGCAAAAAACATTGATTTATTTTTTAATTTGAACTGGAAATATAAAAATAGTTAACCATTTTGACTATGAGAAAATGGATTTTTGTGAAGTCTCTATTTTTTTATTTCGTTTTAAAATAGTACGCCAAAAAACTTTAATCTTTGTTGACATATTGAAGATTAACATTATCGACGCCAAAATATTTAGTAGGTGCAATTTCAACCGAATTGTTTGATTTGTAAGCTGAAAAGACGAATGTTTTATAGGAGAGTTGAATTTCCAGCCTGGAAAGTTGAATTTTCAACAGAAAAGTTCATTTCAACCAAATAAGATGAATTTTTAACCAAGAAAAGTGACTTTCCCATAATAAAAGATGAATTTTTTATCCAAAAGAACGATTTTTTTAACAAAACAGTTTAATTTTCCACAAAAAAGATGACTTCAACAATATAGTTAAATTTTTAATCCACAAACATGAATTTTCAACAAAAAATAATAATTTTCTACTAAAACACGAATTTTCAGCAAAAATACATGAATTTTCAATTCAATAGTAAACATTTTTATCTAAAAAGGATAGGTTTTCAACCAAAAATGGAACAGTTAAATTTTCAGTTGAAAACTAATTTTCAACAAAAATTGAAAAGACGAATCGTTTAGAAAACAGTTGACTCTTATACCAGAAAAGAAAAATTGTCAACAAAAAAGTTAATTTTCAATCAAGAAAGACGGATTTTCAACGAAAAAGTTGAATTTTCCACTAAAAAAACGACTTTTCAACAAAATAGTTGAATTTTGTACCAAATAGTTCGAATCTTCAACTAATAAAGGAAAAATTTACAACCAAAATTGGATTAGCTACATTTTTGGATAAAATAATTAATGTTTATTTGAAAATAATGAACTTCCAACGAAATAGTTAAATTTTCAAACAATTACTTCAGTTTCTAACCAAATGGTTCAATTTTCTACAAAAATTAGTTTAATTTTCTACCAAAGTAGTTGAATTTTCAACCAAAAATATGAATTTTCAACAAAAGAAAAAACATTTTCAACCAAATTGTTTGATTTTCTATTAAATAGTTGAATTTTAAACTAAACCGATGAACCTTAAAAAAAAACTGGATTTTTCACAAAGTTTTCCAAGTTTAAACCAAAAAGTTGATTTAAAAAACAATAAATTCTCAACAAAGCATGTATTAGTTAATAGTTTAACAAAAAAGATTCTAATTTTAAATCAGAAACAGTTTAATTCGACCATTAAAGACCATTTTTCAACAAAATAGTTGAATCCTTAACCAAATCAGATTAATTTTCAATCAAGCAATTGCATTTTTAATCAAAAAGTATTAATTTTCAACAAAGTGGATTAATTTTTTGCCAAAAAACGAATTTTCTACCAAAAGAGACCAAAGTTCAATCAGAGAAGACCAATTTTCAACCAAAAATGAAATAGCTACATTTTCAGTGAAGAAAATTAATTCTCAACTAAAACGAAATTCATTTTCTGAAAAATAATCCAATTTTTAACCAAAGAGATGAACGTTCAACTAAAATAATAAATCTTTTGAAAAATTATTTTTTAAGAAAAGAGTTCAAGATTTAGGCAAAGAGTTGAAGTTTCAATCTAGTGGTTTCTTTTTTTAACCAAGAAGATTAATTGTCTGACAAATATGAATCTTCAGCGAAGTAGTTGAATTTTAAAGTATAAACAAAATTTGTAAGAAAAAAATTTTAAAGTTACATTCTCAGTTACACAAATTAATTTTTCATCAGGAATGCAACGATTTTTTAATAAAATAGTTGAATTTTCAACCAAAAAAATAAATCTCTAATAAAAAAAATGAATTATTTGTAGAGTAGTTCAAGTTTAAACCACGCAGTTGATCTTTCAACAGAAAGAAATGAATTCTTAACAAAATATGTATTAGCTAATATTTAAAAAAAAATACGAATTTTCAAGAAAATAGTTCAATCCTTAACCAAACCAGATTATTTTTTAATCAAGCAATTGTGTTTTTAACCAAAAAGAATGAATTTCAACCATGAAGGATACTTTTCTACGAAAAATACGAATTGTCTAAAAGAAAATATCAGATTTAAATCTGGAAATATCAATTTTCGATTAAAAATATACATCTTAACAAAATATAAAACAGTTGCATTTTCAATGAAGAAAATTAATTCTCAACAACAACAGAAAACTCGTTTTTAACAAAATAGTTTAATTTTCAATCAAATAGATGAATTTTCCATTAAAATGATGAATCATAAAAACAGAACAGAAATTAATTTGTAAGAAAAGAGTTTAAGATACAACCAAAGAGTTGAATTTTTAACCACAACACCAAAAAAAAAAAAATTTTAATAAAGAAGTTCAACTTTAAACCAAGTAGTTGAATTTTTTACCAAAACAGAAGAAAAATTAAGCGCAAAAAAATAAAAAAAGGGGGAGTTTCTTGAAAACAGGACAAAAATTCTTTAAAAAGGTGAAAAAGAGTTTATGGACGGCCCCTAATCAGTTAAGTTAATCTGCCGCCTAATTCAATATTTAAATTATATCAATGTTCCTAAATCGAAAGAAAAATTTCTAGAGAATTTAATTGAAGGTATTCTCATACCAGTAATAAGTATTTTTAACATATTATTCGATAGATGGTTATATGAAATTACACTTATATTTCGTATTAAAAAATTGCAGGGGGTCAGGTCTAGTGTTACATGATATTTTAAGGGGGGGGGGGGTCAACGAAATGTTACCAATTTTAAGGGGCGATTCTAAAATCACTGAATAAAGCGTCAAAAAGGAAATTCTTACTGAAAAGAAACCCAAAATGATAAATTGTTTTAAAAAAACCCAAAGTAAACCCAGATAACGCAAAAACTGCCGTAAATATTTCCTGAAATTCAGAATGTAAGGTTGGATATATTGTTTGTCAGGCAAAATTGCAGAGTGCGGTTCAGGAAAGCTTGGAAGATTTACATCACTTAATTCGATACTCAGTAGTAATCTACGGTACTTACGGCTGCGCAGTATTTTTTGGAACCCCCGAGAATACTTTTGGACATATTTATTATGACTGTTTTCAATATCCATAACAAAAAATAACAGAAAAAAATAATTACAATGTTTTTAAATTTCTTTTTAAACATGGAAAATAGGCATGGCTTGTGTATGCAAAGGTATTCTAGGAGGACCAACAATACTACTGCACATCAAGTAAGGTTACATAAATCTTCCAAACTTTCCTGAACCTCGCAGTGTAATATTGCCTGACAAGCGGACATTTTCTTGATTGAACAAACCTTGCCCTAACCGCTCAATGCAATATTCCCAACCTTACATTGCAAGTTTCAGGAAATCTTCACGGAGTTTTTTGTGCTATCTGGGTAAATTCTAATTGAGATTTCTTGTACAAAACTCATTTTCTGCCTCGACTCACTTCGAAGATTTCAAAAGTTAATGATGCACCTTTCACTTTGTCATACACATTAAATAATATTGCACTGGCAAAAATGTAATTTAAGAAATTTAAATTATAGAGATTAGTCGTTCTTTAAAGGTAGATAATGCACATCACTTGTGACAGTTTTTCAGCTAAAGTTGAAAATCCAAAATTTTCAGCTGCGCATTGCAGTATGTGTATTATATAATTTTAAATAGGCCCGCGCTTTTCGGCACATGCGCAGTACAAGAAACAATTCAAATAGTTTTTGATACTGAATGAGATAGTGATCTGAAAATATAAAAAACCTAAAATCAACATTACTACTTCAAATTGTAAAAAGAAAGATTACTAGAACAAGTAGCTTCAATAACTATTTCAAATAGTACATTTGAACATGTAAACTGTTTGAATAACTAATTTTCATAGTAAGCAAAGAATTGTGAGTTTGACTTTTGCAAGTGAGTTCGATCTCCTTTTTCGCATTGCAATAAGCACTGCGCGAGATTGTTAGCCTTACTATTTGAAATTGTAAGTAAGTTCAGTGACACAACTAGAAACGTGTAAGCCCCCCCCCCCCCACCCGCAAAATTGTTTAGGCGGTCCGTTTAAAATTAAAAAAGAAGGACGACTTATAACTTGCTTATCAGTAAAACAACAGATTTTCGCTTCTCAATCTATAAGACAGATCGCGCACTGACATTTTACAAAATGAAATAAATTACCGGAAACTATTTTATAATGTTTTCTCTTTCATCATAATATTAGTTGAGATAATTATTATGAATGAACATAGGGAATAACTCTACTTTATACTTCAATACTGGTTTTTTGTTTTGTACAAAATTTTCAGAATTTAAAAATATTCAAAAGAATTATATATAAAACAATACTTTTTTTACATTATTTCGACTATGGAATTTTCTGCTTATGATATTTTTAATTTCTTATAACAGTAAAAATGATTAGGATCGTACTTGATTAAGCAACCTAGGTTCAAATATTATATTATTTGAAAGAATTTTTTTCTAGGAGAATAATATATTGTTTTTGACATATCATTTTTTGAAACAATAATTAAAAAATAATTTGTAATAAAATTTTACTTCAAATTAATTTCCAATTTTAACGTAGTAATAATTTTTTCAACCTTTTCACATTGATAATTGTAGGAATTACTACCATTTCATGAAAAAACAAAAATATTTTCCCATTTTTTTCAGATTTTCAACAACAATAAAATCTACCATACTACTGTGATATCGCGATCTTTAATATGACAGCGATCACAGCGTAAAAGGAGCTCAAAAAAGGGGAAATAGGGTGGTTTTCTCACGAAAAAGGGGAAAATAGGAGAAAGATGAAAAATTTATTTTCATACGTTGAAAAGAACAAAAGCCTTTTCGTAAGAAATGTTACATTTTTAAATAATTTTTAATGATTTTTCAATGATTTCTGCCATTAAAAATTATTTTCAAAAATTGGATATACTTAGATCGTTGGAAATCCATACAGAGTGATATAAAAAAGTCCGGGAAAAAATAAAATTAGTTAAATACACAATTTTGATATGTTTAACATCGTTCTCATAAATATATCTTTCCAAGATTTGTCATTTCACCCTTACTATAATTATTACTTTCAATCTAAATTTAAAACTAAACTCTTGACTGGAGCGAAGTAAAAAAGCTAAAATTAATCGAATTGTTTGAGCTGAGGGATAACAATTTGTGGGTCGGCATCCAAAACAAGTGAAGAAACCTATTAGAAATCGGTTAATATCTTCTGTTCTCTTTCTTAAATTTACAATTAAATTTGAAAAAAAAAATTTGCCTAATTTAAAATTTTTTGAAAATATACAAAAGCATGTTTTTTGGATTGATTCGAACCTTAAATTGAATCAGCTTAAACCAAAGAAACATATTATTATTATTTATCCATGGGAAACATTTTTTTCGTGGTGTTTATAACGTTCGAAAATCGCAAAAAAGATATTATTATTTTATTATTATTATACCATTAAGCCATTAAGTAGGCGTGACTTGCTCGGTTGGAGAATAGTAGTGTGCATGTGGGTATATAGGTATAAGGTAGGTAGGAATATAGGTATGAGGTGGATAGGCATATAAGTGTTAGGTATATATATTTTAGATTGATCTGGAATTCTCGTGTTATTTATTTAAATGACACGTTTACTCCGCAACACTGCTCCGATCCAGGTTGCTGATCAATCTCTCTAGCGATCACCCCAAGTGAAGAGCCTCACAAAATTGTTATGTATGGTTCTCCACTTGGGCCCATTAGTATCCAAGATCTTTGTTTCAGGCGTCATTCATTCTACTGTCACTCTGTTTACAAACTATTTGTCGCCACACTTTTCTGTCCTGGCATACTACTCTAGCTTCCTTCACGTCCATGCATTTTTTCATGCAAGCTCTTGTGTTCCTATGGCTTCTTATGTCTCTACGGATTAATGTCTCATTTACAGATTCTAACCATTCTTTCGGCGGTCTACCTCTGGGCATTCTGCCATTTACTTTACCTTTGTACACTTGTTTGGTCAGTCGCTCATCTTTCATTCTTTCAAGATGTCCGAACCATCTTAACTGATTTCTTTCCCATGTGTCAACTATTGTCTCTTTTGCACCACATTCTTTGAGGATTGTCTCGTTTCGGACTTTGTCCATTAGTGTTTTCCCGCATATTATGCGCAGAGGTTTCATGCCGATCGCGTTAATTTTACTCCTGTTCTTTTCTTGACAGGTCCATGTCTCGCTACCGTATAGTACAGTCGGTACGAATATAGAATTATGTATGGCCATTTTAGCTTTTTTTGATATGTTTTTATTTGTTAGAATGGACCCTGCTCTACCGATAACCTGTTTACCCTTATTTATGCGCCTATCTAACTCCCCATCTATTTTTCCGTCGCTAGTGAATAGACTACCTAGATATACGTACTTGTCAACTTGTTCTAATCTCTCATCATTTAGGACAATGTTGCACATTGTTTTCTCACTCTTTCCCTCAAACACCATGATTTTTGTTTTATTTACGTTAATTTTGAGTCCCATGTCCTTCATGCTTGTATGAAGTTTATTCAACATTCTTTGCAAGTCCTCGACTGATTCTGCCATAACAATCTTGTCATCTGCGAAAGCTAACCCACGTACCTTAACTGTTTGGAGATCTACACCTTCTTCGTCGAAGAGTGCAGTTCTTAGACACTTATCCATGAATATGATAAATAGCCACGAGGACATAACGCATCCTTGTTTCACGCCTTGCGTAATATCGAACCAGTCACTCAGTTTCCCGTTTACCCTTACGCTCGCTTTACTACCTGTATATATTGTTTTTATTGCTTGCAGGAGCCCTCCATTTACTCCGTATTCTTTAAGAACTTCCCAAATTTTACTTCTATTTACCGTGTCAAATGCTTTTTCTAGGTCAATAAATGCACAGAAAACTTTCTTTCCTACTCTCAAGCTTTTTTCTGTGATCAGTCTTAGGCTAAATATCTGATCTGTACATGATCTTCCTGGCATAAATCCACTTTGGACTTCCCATATTTTTTCTTCTGTGATTTCCATTACCCTACGAATAAGTATTTTTGAGTATATTTTACTTACGGTACTTAGTAGGCTGATACCTCTGTAATTACTGCAGTTGTTTTTATCTCCCTTTCTTTTGTATATTGGTACGATAATCGCTTTTTTCCAATCGTCTGGGACTTTCCCCGTCTCGATACATAAATTTATCAATTCGCACAACCTGTGAGGTATGTACTCGCCACCGTATTTGAGCATTTCAGCACTAATACTGTCTATGCCAGCAGCCTTACCATTTTTCAAGTTCTTAATTATGTCTCGGACCTCAGTGACACAGACTTTTTCAATTGGGTTTTCTAATGCATTATGTTCTATGTCGCAGTTTTGTTGTCCTATATCTTCACCTCCTAATAGTTCTTTAAAAGAGTCTTTTAAAGCGTCTACTATCCCGTCTATATCATATAGCATTTCACCTTTGCTGTTTCTCATGCTAGCAATCTCTGTACTTTTACTTTCCTTCATCTGTTTATATAGTAGTTTCATTATTCCTCCAAAGCCGTTTTGTATTTTGTTCTCTTCTTCTGTTCTGATTTTTTCTTTACTCTCCTTGACTAGTCGTTTCATTTTCCTCTTTTTGTCTTTGTAATCATTTTTGAGTCTATTTCTCTCCTCATCGCTAAGACCTGTCATGTTCAATGTTCTCGTGTGCGCTTTTTTCTTTTCTCGCTGGGCTGCTTGAATTTCATCATTCCACCATGCATCACCAGACTTTCTTCCTACCACTGCCGTACCACACACTTCAATTGCAGTTTTAACAATGGTATCCCGTAATAAAGCCCACGCGCCCTCTATATCTTTATTGCTCGTAGGCTCTTCCCAAGTTGCCCTACCAATGCGTTCGCTTAACTTATTTTGAAACTCTATTCGCACTTCCGGTTTCTGTAAATTTTCAATCTTTATTCGAGTTTGTTTCGTTTTTTCTGTTCTCTTTCTTTTCCATCCCCGGCCTAAGTTTATTTTAGAGATTAAATGATAATGATCAGTATTGCATTCGGATCCCCTCATGACTCTTATATGAAATCCCAAAAATCCGAATTCACGACAAACATTTTTTTCGGAAAAAGCAAAATAAAAAAATGTTTCTTTGGTTCAAGCTGAATAAATTTCAGTTTCGACATATTCAACTTTTCTTAAAATGTGTGCATATGACTCAATCAAAAAAAAAAAAAAACATGTTTTTGCACATTTTCAAAAAAATTGTAACTGAGCAAGAAATTTATTTTTAACTTTCGAAATTTTCAACAAGTAAGATAATTTTTGAACAAAATAGTTGAATTGTTGAATTGAGAACATCAGTTTTTAACCAAAAATCCAATAGTTACATTTTCGTTTCAAAAAATTAATTTTCAATTGAAAAACTGAATTTTCTCCCAAACTGTTGAATTTTGAAGCCTTAAAGAAGAATTTTCTACATTGCAGTTGATTTTTCAACACGAAAATATGAATTAATAATTAAAAAGATAATTTTCAACCAAACATTAAAATTTTTAGTTAAAAAACCTAGTTTTCAACAAACAAGAAAAACCTTTAACTAAAATAATAGATTTTTAACTAAGAAATGAATTTTTAACAAAGTAGTTCAAAATTCGACCAATTAGTTGAATTCTCCACCAAACTATTGAATTTTCCAGAAAAAATTCAAATTTTCTACAAATAAGTTGAATCTTTAATCCGAAAACACGAATTTTCAACAAGAGTTGAGTTTTCAACCAAGACAGATATTTTAGCCAATAAAGAAAAAAAATTGTATTCAAAATGTCAAATTTTGAATCAAGAAGATTATTTTTCAACAAAAAAGGACGAATTTTTAACAGATTACATCAATTTTTAACCAAATATTTAAATTTTCAAAATAAAAAAGATCAACTTTGAACCAAAAATGGAATTGCTACATTTTCATTTCAGGAAACTAATTTTCAAATGAAAAAACCAATTTTCTACCGAATTATTGAATTTTCGTGCCAAAAAAAGTACTTTCTACAATACACTCCAATTTTTAACTCAAAAATATAAGCTTTCAATACCAAAAATAATTATCAATCAAAAATTTCAATTTTCAGTTTGAAAAAATGAATTCTTAACAAAGTAGTTTGATTTTTAACCAAAAAGACAGCTTTTCAACAAAATAAATATATTTTCAACCAAATAGTTACATTTTTTACCAACTTTCTGCCAAAAAATATAACTTTTGAACGAAATTTGAACTTGCAACCAAATAGTTGAATTTCCGACCAAAAAATATCAATTTTCAAACACAAATGGAATAGTTCAATTATGAGTTTGAAAACACTCAGTTTCAACAACAAAAAAAGTTTTAACAATAGTTAAATTTTCAAGTAAAGATTTAAAAAAATTAAAAATTGCTCAAGATAGAACATTTAAAATTGCAGTTGATGAATTTGGAATATTCCATTTTTTAATTAGGTATTTAACTTTGTACATTTCAACTAAACCCAATTTTATATTGGATAATAACTTCTGTCTCCAGTTTTGACATTTTCAACTTGCTTTAAAATGTTTCATCTTCAAATTTTTTTAAGAGTATTTATTTGTAATGGTCTGCACTTGGAACGTGTACCTTATTTATTCATAAATAATGTATGTAAGTGCTATAATTGCTTTAATTATTATTAAATAATGGGTACAATTTCAAATATCGTATATTTAAAGAGAAAAGGGGACGTTTTTTGAGAATAGAGGGAAAAAGGGGAATTTCAAGAAAAAAGGGGAAACTAAGAAAAACAGTGGAAGACTGTGTACCCTGATATTAATTTCTCGGAACCGAATATTTTTTGTTTGTTTTAAACAGTTTTTATTCTAATTCAGCCTCCCCATATCTCATGAGAAAAATTTTATTTGTGCAAAAAATTTTAATTTGGATCACTATTCAACGTTTGTCTCATCTTAAAATAGTGATTTCGATTTTGCATTTGATATATTATTACGATGTTCAAACTATTTTTTGTTTATATATCAGTTGTGTAAATGAATGTTGCGTTTTGAATAAAGTGAGATGATAATAAAATCAAATTAAAAATTCCAAAACTTTCATTCGAAAACATTTTTTTAAGCCTGAACTTTCAATAATACAAAATATGTACTTTTTACAAATTTTAATTCAATTCATTTTATAATAATACATATAAATTACTAATAATATATTTACTGTGTGAATTAATACTTCTGAGAAAAATATTTTTCCCAAGCTCGTTACAAGTTATTAGAAATCATCAGTAAGAGATTAATTAAAAAATTTTAAGTAAAAATTTATTATCATTTTTCAGCTGGCCACGTTTTTCTCAGAGAAACCGCTTGACCGAGAGTTTGTCAGAAAAATCTAAGCGGTTCCGTAGCTCACTTGACTAATGCGTGCGTTAGATTTAGGTTTTCGGACAGGTTTTACGTAGTTAGGTAGGGTTCGATTCCCCAGCGGGGGCGATTTTTCAAAGCGTTTGAGCGTGCGATCATATGTGTAAGGCTCTGTGCGTGCAATTGTGTAAGAATAATCGTGAATTAAGTGCAGTAATCATATATAAAATAATTTTTTCCTTTTCACATCGATCGACATTTTACATGATTTTTGTTGTCGAAAGTTTCAAGCTAATCTATTAATAAATCGTGTATAGATGCTTGCAGTGCATATATACATGCATATACACATATATACGTTACAATACGAAATAGGCAAAGTTACTCTTCACAGAAATAAGGCATACTACACGAAATAGTAACTCTTATTCTCCTGAGTGTGGACGGTTACCAAGTGGTGCAGTGCATCCTACTATTTGAAATTGTTCATCCTACTCTGTTAACCCTCAAACGGCACACTTCAACCCAGCATACGTAAACGGCACACTAGTGCGAATTGGGATTTTGTGATTTCAGCTGAATATTTTAAGATGAAAATAAAGTTCAAAATATGCGTATAAATATATGATTTTGGGGTAAAATTTTTCGCCCAATCCGCTGGACCAGCTTAAATTCATCGAAAATTATATCAACTTATAACAAAATTGTTATTAAAAAAAGGTGTTCTTGAAAAATAGACATTTTCCACAAAAAAACATAATTTTTTCAAAATTAAAGGTATTGAAACGAAACTAACGCGATTCTTTATTCAAATAGATGTTCTTTCATAAAAAAAATATGCCAATCCGATAAAATTATATTAAGTATTTTTCCCGATGTGTCAGATTTTCGGTATTTTCGTATGAAGTATATCACGAGTGCAGGACAGCACACATTTTCATTTTTGTAGTATACAAGCATATTATTGCAAGAATAGTGTTTATCATGTCAAATTTTGAAAATATTCATTTTATAATGACTTCGTGAAGCTCTCCATGTGGCTGTTTGTTAAAAAGATTGATCAGTGAACTGTGTCAGGGCGGTGATGTACGAAGTGAGGGTGCGTTAGGAAAGAGTAAAAGTATATAGAATATTTAGAGAAAAGAACAAACTTTTATTACCTATGTTTTAGACAAAAATAACATTATTTTATTGTGAAAATATTAATCTTATGACAAACATCATTGAACATTTATTCATTAAAACCAATGCAGTCAACGCAGATAGAAGCTCTGTGATCGACGCACATCGTATTCAGACTCCTCTGCTAATGCCTGTAGAACAGTCCTAGAAGTTCGCAAATTGTAACGACGTCCTTACTCAGCCATTCTTATTATAAAAAAAGATTGTTGAAAAAATATTATCATATCAATTTAGAGTCTAAAATTAGTGAGTAATTGTAAAATTTGTGCTTTGCATGCAACATTTTTTAGTGAGTAATTGTAAAATTTGTGCTTTGCATGCAAAATTTTTTCTGGCATATGAAATGTTATTTATTATTGTTTATAATATTTATTTTTATTTATAGTCATAGTTATGAACAAATTAACTTACCTTTTTATGAAAGATCTTGTTTCAGGCACAGAAACACCGTTTTACAATTTTTCATAAAACACGACTTGGCACCTTCTAACGGCACACTAGTGCGAATTTGCACCACTTAAAACTTTTACATTGACTTACTCGGCTGATCGCAGGTGGATGAATATCTGTTTACGCGTCGTGTATTTATGGGTGTATGGACATAGTAGTTATGCAGAATCATCGATGATACTCATAAAGAACAATAATTCATTTGAACGAATATGTTTGCTAATTGCAATTATTATTACCTCACTCTGAGTACAAAGTGGACGAAAAGTTGAATATTTTAGAAAAAACTGCAACTATCTAGCATTACTATATAAGAAGATAGTTATCAAATATAATGATTTGTTTAAACAATTATATTTGTGAAATTCCATAAACTATAACCTTGTTCATAGTGAAAAGTGGACAAAATATTGAATATTGCAGAAAAATCACAACTTGTGTAGAATTATTCAAAGACAATATTATTAAAATGAAACTAAATTGCTTAAAAAATTATGTTTGTTAACTCGAATTAATTATTACCTCACTCTGATTGAAAAGTTGAAAAAAAACGTGTCTTTCGAACACTATTCTAAGAGAAAATTTCTAAAAACCATAATAAATTGTTTAAACAATTTATATAAACATCTAATTAGAGGTCGTTCATAAACCACTTTACTAACTATAGGCTACAGTTGGCTACCCCCTCCCTCCTCGTTGCCAATCGTAGTTTTGTTTACCCCCCCCCCCCGCCCGAAAAGTAACATAGCCCGAAATTATATTTTTTAACCGAAAAAACCGCATTTTCAAGAAGAAAGTTAAATTTTAAACCAAAGAGGTGAATCTTAAAAAAATATGAATTTTTAACAAACTAGTTCAACTTTTAACCAAGTACGTTGAATTTTTAACTAAAAAAAGAATGCATTTCTAACCAAGTATTTAAATTTTCAACCAAGAAGATGAATTTTCCAGCAAGGAGATTAATGTTCTACAAAAAAAGCGAATTTTCAACAAAATTCGAATAATTTTCGAAGAAATTGTTGCATTTTAATGCCCAAGAAACGAATTATCTATAAAGCAGTTCAATGTTAAACCCAAAAATAGGATTATTTAACAAAAAAGTTGATTTTCAACCGAATATTTCAATTTTCTAACAAATTTTTAAATCCTCAACCAAACAAGATTAACTAAGATCCAAACACTTGCATTTGTAACCAAAAAGAATGAACTTTTATGAATGAATATTTGAATGCAAAAGATCAATTTTCAATTCAAAATATCAATTTTCACTAATAAACGGAATAATTATATTGGTAATGGAAAAGATTAATTTTAACAAAAAAAAAAAGAATTTTCAACAAAAGAGATGTATTTTCAACTAAAATGATGAATCCTAAAAAAATGTATAATAATTTTTATCAAAAGATGATTTTTTACCCGAAAGAATTATTTAAAAAGAAAAACACGAATTTTGCAACAAAATAAATATTTTTCAACAAAATAGTTGAATTTTAAAGCCAAAAGAACGAACTATGTACAAAACGGTTGAATTTTCAACCAGAATATATGATTTTTTAACAAAAAAGTTGATTTTCCACCAAAAAGTTACATTTTCATGAAAACTATTTAATTTTTAAACAAATAGTTAAATTGAAACCAAAAATATTATTTAAACAAAAGTTGACTTTTAACCGAAAAGTTTAATTTTCTACCAAATTGTTGAATCCTCAACCAAATCGGATTAATTTGGACCCAAATCGTTGCATTTTAAACGAAAAAGGATGCATTTTCAACTAAAATGATGAATTAAAAAAAATGAGTTCTCAACAGAAGAGCTGAACCCAAAAGATGATTGTTTAACCAGGAAGATTAATTTTATAAAAATGGAATAGTTATATTTTTAACCAAGGAGATGAATCTTCAACTCACGCAGAAGACAACTTTTCGCGTATGGTGTTTTTTTGGGACCCCATAAAACAGACTTATAGGGGTGATATTTAAAAAAAATTTGATTCGTATTCAATGGCTAATTTTGAAAATAAATGTTGAGTTTCAACCCGATTAACCTAATATTGATGATACTGAATAAAATTTACAACAGCGTCTTTTTTTCTTATGGAAAGTACGTATTAAACTTCATGTCCAAGAAATTGGCACCGTCATTTTGGTTTTTCAAAAAAACAAAAGTTGTGCTGAATTGTGCTAGGTTTATGCTCAATCGTGCCGTGAACAATTTTTCAACAAAAATCAAAATTGGAGCCAAAATTAAGAAAAAACTTTTCCGGGCCAGCACCGCCATTTTGTTTTTTCGAGAAAAAAAAAGTTGTGCTGAATTGTGCTAGGGCTTGTGCTCAATTGTGCCGTAGAAGATTTTTTTTAAAAGTCAAAATTTGAACCGAAATAATATTATTTCACCAAAAAATATAGACCTAAGTTAAAAGTGTATGACACAATAATTGTTTTGCACGCCTGGCACAACCCAGCACAACTTTTAGATTTTTGAAATTCGCATTTTGAAAAATTTTGGATTTGAAAAATCATTTTGAAGAAAAGAAACTAGATTTTCATGAAAAAATATGGACCTGAGTTAAAAGTGTATAGGAGAATGATTGTTTTGCACGCCTAGCATAACCCAGCACAACTTACAGATTTTGAAACTCGCATTTTGAAAAATTTTGGATTTGAAAAAATATTTTGAGAAAAAAAAACTAGATTTTCACCAAAAAATATGGTCCTAAGTGAAAAGGGTATGAAACAATAATCGTTTTGCACGCCTAGCACAACCCAGCACAAATTTCAGATTTTCGAATTTCGCATCTTTTACATTTTTGTTTGTAATGTCTCAAGAAACGTTTTTTGTGAATTTCGGTTCAAATTTTGACTTTTTTAAAAAAATTTTCACGTCACAATTGAGCACGAACCTAGCACAATTCAGCACAACTTTTTTTTTCTCGAAAAAACAAAATGGCGGTGCTCGCCCGGAAAAGTTTTTTTTTAATTTTGGCTCCAATTTTGATTTTCTTGAAAAATTGTTTATGGCACGATTGAGCACAAAACTAGCACAATTCCGCAAAACTTTTGTTTTTTCGAAAAAACAAAATGGTAGTGCTGGCCCCAAAAAAGATTTTTTTGAATTCTGACTCAAATTTTGAATTTTTCAAACAAAAAATTCAGCACAATTCAGCACAAACCTAGCACAATTCAGCACAACTTTTGTTTTTTCGAAAAAACAAAATGGCCGTGCCAACTTCTTGGACATCTCTAACTATATTTTTAAAAAAACGCATTTAATTTTTCGTGGTTTCGAACAAATTTCCGGGCGATATGCATGAAAATTTAAAAAAAAACTCTAATGCATTTTTGGACCACCCTAATGTGGATGCTCCTACGAGGTCACAAGAGAAAGTTAATTTTGCATCATCTGATCGGAAAATTCCAAAACATTTATAGTACTAAAGTAACTGAAATTTACGAAATTAGGTTGATGCAAATGAAATTCAGTAACTTTTATAGTAAATTTACTCAATTTTTATTAAAATTCAGAACCGGTATCTGAATATTACAAAAAGTTTCCTAAAATTCCGAAATGTTAACAGAAATATAAGTTATGGTATCCGAAAGGAGTGCGCAGTTAGCAACTGTGCACTCCTCGCTTCTCGATCGCGTTCGAAGCGGACAAAGTATGGTGGTGGTGGTCATGGGCGGCAATTCACTGCAAAAGGTTGTGTTGAATTAAAACGCTGCAGTAAAACTATTTTTTCCGATATTGAATAATCTCACGAGGGAAGAAGATTCGAAATTTGCACGAGAAGAAGAAACTGAAAAAAGTGTTGAAATCGCGAGTAAAGGCCTAGACCTAGAAGCTCGGTTGATGAGCGAATTATCTTTGCAATAAAATAGGTACAAGATACTGCAATCATCTGCCTCGTAAATGAACCTTTAAAAAGGTACATCAGGACCGTAAGTAACTAGCAGCAGCTGCGTAAGTTAATAATTAATCCAGGTTCAATTGAATGGTGAGTCCGCTGTTTACGTCAAATGACGCCCTCTGGGCTAAATAAGTTATATCTCTAATTTTGCGTTGTTCCGTTAGTTCATTATTTTAATATGAATTTGCAGTATATATTTGTTACATTTTTTTATCTTGGTTATATAATGTACTCAAAGAATCAAATATGTTCATATTAACTCCACTTATATTTTCTTACTATTTAAATTGTCAGGAGAAATATAGAATGAATTATGAATTTCTAATTTAAAAAAAATTAATTTTTAACCAAAAATGGAATAGTTACATATTTAGTTACAGAAGTTAATTTTTTAACAGGCGAAAAAAACGAATCTTCAACTTGAATAGTTAAATTTCCAATTAAAAAAATTAATTTTCAAATTGAAAAAAAAAACGAATTTTCTACTTAAAGGACCATTTTTTAACAAAATACATGAATTTTCAAATAAATAGTTGAATTTTTAACTAAAAAAGATCAATTTCAACTAAAAAAAATTCAAACAAAATAGTTATATTTTCAACCAAAGAAATGAATTCTCAACAAGAAAAGTTCATTTTCAACCAAACATTTACAGTCTTAACCAAAAGAGGAAATTTCAAGCAAAAAGATTAGTTTTCTGCCAATGAAGCCAAATTTTCAACTGAAAAAGATCAATCTACAATCAAAAATAGAAAACTCACTTTTTCAGGTAAAAAATTAATGAAGAAGTTAACATTGTTTGATTGAAAAATGCGATTTACTGGTCGGAGGACAATATTTCTTTGAATCAAAGAAATATTAACTGAAGACAAAAATATACATTTTAAACCAAATAAATTACTCGTTGTTCCAAATCAATGTGCCATGAATGCCATGAAAAATATTTCTTTGCCTTAACCATGCGCAGGTGCCAGAAAGTAGTCTGTACTTCAACTGTAATACATATTTTCCTAAATGAACAAATGGATTCTTTCAGCTTAAATTATAATTAACATTGTTATTATTATATATATTCAATTTAAACAACTTATATAATTTAAAATCTTGATGAACCTGAAATAGAAAAATTCGATGAAAAATCCACCTCCAGCAGGCGGAAAGCCGTATTTAACCCTCACCATAAATGCCAAAGAAATATTTCTTCAAATCAAAAACATGGATATTGAATTGACCAACAGATTTGTCTGATCTAAAGAAGTATTCAATTGAAAGAAATTATGCCAAATTATTAAATGTTTGATTTGAAAAAATAATTACTTTGTTGAAATAAATTTTTATTTGTTATGAATAATTTAATTCTAGTAAGCAAATGAAATATTTCCTCCAACTGAAGAAATAAATATTTATGTAAACACAATATCTTGTTCATCTAAATAAATGCTTCATTGGTATAAATGCATGAACTCTTTGTAACAAATAAATATATTTTAAATTTAATTAATATTATTTTGAATGAAATCATTATTACTTTGATTTAAATAAACTTAAAGAGTTGATTGAAGTGTCCACAATTAATTGATTCAAATACGTCCGAATCAATTCAAAGAATGGAACTCATTGAATCAAATATTTCTTTGAACGACTAATCAGATTTAAACGAACATTTTGGATCAAAGAAATAGTTTTCTTGAATGTAAGAAATATTTGTTTGAAGCAAGAAAATATAGCCAAAGAATTCATTTCTTTAGATCAACAAAAGATATGTGTCTGGTTTAAATAAAAATTACTGCTGTTAAAGAATATTTTCTTGATGCTAAGAAATAGGATTCAAGTAAATGCATTTTCTTGGTTCCAAAAATTATTATTTTTTCAGTGTAGAGAGTGTACCTGCATATATGTTGGTACCATCTTCAGTAAATATGTTGGCTACTCGGTGGTTGCGGCATGGGCACGTAGGCATAGAATTCAGAGGCGTGTGCAGATTGAAGCCAATGTTATGGAGAAGATATATTTTGATCAGAAGAAGGCGTGATTCCATTTCGATATCGGTTTGCGGTCTATCTTACACGTGCCCCCGACGAGTCGATGACACCCATCTGACCCTCGATGTTCGTATTTTCAGTCGTGCATGTCAGACAAAATGATGATTCACTTTCAAAAAATCGAATTATTCAATCTTCCTCGTCATTCTTATTTTTGGTATCCGGTTACCTACCTCCCTTTTTTCAATCTATTGAATAATTGTGGAAGTGAAATCGTTTCCTTGTTCTCTATTCGAATAAATATCTAAAGTAAGTGTTGAAGACACAAAAACACCTTAAAACACACAAAACACCAAAACAATTCACCTTCTGTCCCTATGGGACCTTGCGAACGGAAGGGCTACGCTGCAACCCAATGCACAATATTGCACTTCGGATTGCCGTACACAGAATGTAACGAATAATTAATTATCAATTAATAATTAATTGAATTGTTATTGAATATATTATTAATTAACACATTTCACGTGTATAAATCAAATAACTTCATAAGAAATTAATAATCGACTCAAAGTTGAATTTTGTTATGGTGAGTACCCGGGTGCCCTGGGTGTGTCCCCGACACACAATTAATATTTAATGAAGAAATTTTAACATTTTACACACAATTTAATATTTTAGTTTTACTTTGAACTCGATTATTTTTGAGAAAAAACCCCTAAATAAATTCTAAATTCACCGGTTTTTTTAGAATTGAGCTCGCAAGTTTGAGCGCGCCTGGGGCGCGCGACTGTTGGATCTCGCGCTTCGCGCTCGATTATGTACTAACCTCGCGCTACGCGCTCGGGCGTATTTACATCGCGCTTTACGCTCGGCTCCTCTAGATTTTTGAACTTCGTGTTCGACTTCGATGAAAAGAAAAAGTTTGTTTGCAAATATTATAAAATTATCAAAACCTCTACATATTAAGTGATTGTTAAATTTGTTTTTATTTTAGACTGAAAAGGAACTTTATTTACTCAAGGTTCT
>CAKNYM010053149.1:30714-63369 GCA_932195095.1 Andricus curvator | reverse complement strand
GATAGAACCTTGAGTAAATAAAGTTCCTTTTCAGTCTAAAATAAAAACAAATTTAACAATCACTTAATATGTAGAGGTTTTGATAATTTTATAATATTTGCAAACAAACTTTTTCTTTTCATCGAAGTCGAACACGAAGTTGAAAAATCTAGAGCAACCGAGCGTAAAGCGCGATGTAGATACGCCCGAGCGCGTAGCGCGAGGTGAATACATAATCGAGCGCGAAGCGCGAGATAAATATATGATCGAGCGCGAAGCGCGAGGTCCAACAGTTGCGCGCCCTAGGCGCGCTCAAACTTGCGAGCGAAGCGAGCCGCGCGCGAAGCGCGCGATGAGAATGTGCCCGCGAAGCGGGCAGATTTTTTTTCTTTTAGTTTAGAGATTTCAAACAACAAAAATTACCTTGTTTGTATGAGAACAAGTTTTTTTTATTCAAAACCCAACAATACGATATGCAGTATATTTGTTTGTGTCTTCAAGACGCAGCGATCCACCTATTGTTGAAACTTTTATGATCGACCAGTACCGATTTATGAAGTTTCAAACAAATTATTTATTCTGTTTATATGAGAAAAGCTTGTTTGATATTCCAAATACTACAATACAATATCTAGCATATTTGTTCGCGCCTTTGAGACGCATCGATCGACCTATTGTTGAACCTTTTATGACCCATCAGTACTGATTTACGAAGTTTAAAAAAATGTGTGTATTCTGTTTATATGAGAAAACCGTTGTCTCATATTAGGAATACTACAGTATTGTATCTGACATATTTGTTCGCGTCTTCAAGACACGTCGACTGATCTATTGACATACCTTCCATGACCTCTCATGATCTAGCAATACCGATTTATCAATTTAAAAACTATATTTTGTATCTTCTTGATATGAGGAAAACTTTTTTAATGTTGGGAATAGAACAGTAATGTATATGATATATTTGTTCGCGTCTTCGAGACGCATCAATCCAATTGAAGAACCTTTCATGACCTACCAGGTCATGAAAGATCGAGCGCGAAGCGCGAGATCCAACAGTTGCGCGCCCCAGGCGCGCTCAAACTTGCGAGCGAAGCGAGCCGCGCGCGAAGCGCGCGATGAGAATGTGCCCGCGAAGCGGGCAGATTTTTTTTAGTTGAAAATGCAAGTACTTGGTTAATACTTTTTCTTTTTTAGTAGAAAATTAATTTTCTTGGTTAAGAAAAAAGAAACTTTTTAATTACAAATGCAAGATGGGAGAAAAATGTAAGGGATGATCTAAAAGAACTAGGACATGATTACTTAAACTGGATGAAGGATGCACAGGATAGAGATGCGTGGCGGTTTCGGGTAGATGAGGCGATGAACTTTCGAGTTCGAATCGCTAATCGATAATAATAATAATGATTGAGAATCAATTTTCTTGACGGATAATGTAACTTTTTAATTTTTAGTTAAAAATTATTAATTTAAATTAAAAATTGATCTTTTATAGTTGAAAATTCATCTATTTTGTTGGAAATTCGTCTTTTTTAGAAGTAAATTAATCTTCTTGGTTGAAAATTCATCTGTTTTAGTTGAAGATTCAACTATTTTTTTGAAAATTAATCTTTTTTGGTAGAGTTTGAAAAATATTCATTTTTTTGGTTGAAGATTCATCATTTTGGTTGAAAACTCAACTACTTAGTTGTAAATTGATTAATAATTTAAAAATTCAAAAATGTGTGTATTTGCGTAGAAAATTATTTTGTTTGTTGAATTCATCTACTTGGTTGAGGATTCAACTGTTTTGTTAAAAAAACATCTTTTTCGTTGAATTTAACTAGTTGACAGTTTTTTTTAGCAGAATTTTTACAACTGAAAATTTAACTCTTCCATTTTTTATTGAATGCTTATATTTTTTAATTAAAAATGCAACTATTTGGTTGAAATTTTATGTATTTTGTTAAAATTTAGTCTTTGCGTAGAAAACTATTAATTTTGGTTAAAAATTTAGCTATTAGGTAAAAAATTCGACTAATTTGTTCAAAGTTCAATTTTTGTTGTTGAAATTTCATGTATTTTGTTAGAAATTAGTCTGTTGGTAGGAAATTAATGTCCTTGGTTAAAAATTCAGCTATTTGGTAAAAAATGCAATTATTATGTTAAGGACATCGGTTTTTGTAGAAAATTCAACGGTTTTGTTAAAAAATCATCCTTTTGCATTGGAAATTCATCTCTTATTCTAGAAAAGATGTCTTTCTTGGTTCAAAATTCATCACTGTCCTCTGAAAATTCGTTATTTAACCAATAAAATGTATTTTTAACAGAGTATTTCAAGTTTCAAACAAGTAGTGGAATTTTCAATCAAGGAGATTTATTATCTACCAAAAAAGGACGAATTAAAAAAAAAACAAAAAAGGTTCAACTAGATTGTTAAATTTCCAGCTAAAAATAAGCAATTTTAAAACAATAATGGAACAGTTATATTTTCAGTTAAAAAATTATATATCCACTAAAAAAACGAATTTTCAACAGAAAAATGCAATCCTTAGCCAATAAAGTGAATTTTTAACAAAGTAGTTCAACTTCCAACCAAGTAGCTGAATTTTCATCTAAAAAATATGAGTTCTCAATTACAAATTTATTAGTTGAATTTTCAACTAAAAGCAATTAATTCTTATTTAAAAATGGATTAATTGGGTTCTATCAATTTAGTCCGCATTGAATCGAAAAAACGAGAAGTAGGGTAAGTTTCTTGTCACTGGTAGCTTCTGTATGGCCCCTCGCGTTTCTTTGGTACAAATAACAAACGGTACTCAACAAAAACTTTTGTTTGAGCCGAATGACTCTTTTTCTTACACCATCCACTTTTCATGTGATCACAACCAAATATTTGGTAATCTCAACCAAATTATTTTAAAACGAGCAACAACTAATCATCAAAATTATTTTGTTGCCGTAACTTTATTATTTTTTTAGCGCAGTTCAAGAATTTCCAAACCTGAAATTTTCTCCTCATCAGAAAATCTTGGAATAAAGAAAAGATGAAGGAGTACTTCAAGAATTCCTTGAATCACCGTTTTAGTGGCTGAAGATAAACCTCGGAGGCCTTAATATAACACATCCTGGTGTCTTATCTGTCTTTGGAAACTGTGAAGGAGCCCAAAGGTGTAACGTAACGTAACACCCAAGTTGCGTGTGTATTTGGCATATGTGTAGACTATAAGTGCATTGCAAAGCCTGGAAGAGTTCTCAAGTACTAAAGTACCTACTCGAAGTACTGGAGGGCTCAAGAAAGATGATGCCTTGTCGCAGTCGTGACCGCTCGTGACATACACGCTTATGTTACATACGAACTCTCCATCTATCTTTTTTCTTTCTTTCTCTCTCTTACACCTCGTTATGTATCCTTGTAACTACCTACATATGGGCTTCGCGAGGGGTCCCGACCTTTTGACTATCGTATTATTTGCGGTTTATGCGGTGTAAATCAAATGTTACGCTCAGTTTGATGATTTCGTGTAGCAACGGTTGATACTTCAAAGTACACTTTAAAGAAGACAACAAAATAATGTTTATTTTCAAAAAAATAAGTATCACCCTCCATATTTAAGTTGAATAATAGGTTTTTTTTGTCGACCATAGAGGGTAAATTTCAACACGGAGAATATGTGTGAGTTAAATTTTACATAACTTAGTTCGGTAAACGGAGGACATTGCGGCATTATATTAAAAGTTCACTTTCAATCGTGTAAAATGAAAGAGGGTAATATTTGATAAGAAAATATGAATTATTAATATAAATTCATTATAATTTAATTCGCGATTCAGTAAGAAATAATACAACTAGATGATAAAGATTACCTGACAGTTGGGTAAAATGGGATGCCGATTACCAACCAGTTAGGTAAAATGAGTCGAACTGTTAGGTACAGTTTCAATCAAAGAAATCAAACTCTACCTCTCTAAATATGTGAATTCTACATCCCAGTCATGTAAAGTTTTCTGCGTCAGCAAAAAAAAAACATTCTTGCTACAAATACATTCTGTGTAAGGTTATTCACTACTACACACATGCTTATACATATATCATACAATTCATAAGTATATTGTTGGTACATATACACAATTCAACTTAAACAATTACATTAAATTACAATACATTACATACGATATAGTCGCACGCTTTTAACGATATTAACGCTATTAAAAATCGAAAGCGCTGTGACGGGTTTCGAACCACCTAAGTCCTAAGCTACTTTTAATTTTTAACATCAAGAAAAAAATATCGGCTATAAAGGTAAAGTACGAGTACGTCAAGGCCGTACAAAAAAATATCTGGTCCCCGTTTCATCAAAATTTTTTATTGTAACATTTTATTAATAACATTATTATTAATAAGTAAATAAAAACATTGGATAATTTTTTACTTGAAATTTTGTAACCTTAAAACTTAAAATTATTTAATTTTCAATATTTCAAATTTTCGCATGGTCTACTTTAAAAAAATACAAGAACATTGTGCGTACTATGCGCGCACTAATCACCCTTTCTTTAGAAAAAGAACTCCTTATTATAGCGAGAAAATTCCAGTGAATTCAATATGAATGACAATTTTTTCCACTTACTTACAATTCTTTCTTTTGTGGAAAATTAGTTTTTTTATTGAAAATAATTTTTTCAACTAAAAAGTCACCTAAATTTTGTTTTGAAATTTTTTTATAGACATTCAATCTTTTCGGTAGAGAATTCATTTGTTTCCTTGAAAATTTAAATACTTCTACGAAAATTTAAGTTATTTGCTTAGAAACTTATTTCTCTATCTGAAAATTTAACCAATATATTTTTTGTTGGAAATTTATTTTTTTCAGTTGAAAATGTATCTATTTTGTTCAAAGTTTGTCTTTTTTTGGTAGAAAATTAACCTTTTTAGTTAAAATTCATGTATTTATTTAATTTGTTTGGTTAAAAAATAGTTTTTTCTTATTAAAAATTAATTTTGCAAACTAAAAAATTAAGTCAATTTCTTATCGAGATTCTTTTTCATACAAATTTAATCTATTTGGTAAAAAATTCATTTGTTTTGTTGAAAATTCATTCTATTTGCTTGAAAACTTATTTCTCTAACTAAAAATTAAACTATTCTATACTTTGTTAAAAATTCATGTTTTTTATTTGAAAATTCATCCATTTGGTTGAAAATTTAACTTTTTTTTTGGTAGAAAATCAACCTTTTTGGTTGAAGATTCAACTATTGGGTTGAAAATTCAATTCAAAATAAAAAATTTTGATGAAAAATCAATGTATTTTCATAAAAATTATTCTTTTTTGGTAGAAAATTAATCTTTTTGGTTGAAATTTTCATTTCTTCAGTTGAAAACTATTTTTTAAATTAGAAATTAATTTTTTCAAATAAAAATTTAAAATTTAATTTTTTTAACTAAAAATTTAAATATATTTCATTTTTCGTCAAATTTTTTTATATAGCCATTACATCTTTTCGGTTGAAAATTCATTTGTTTGGTTGAAAGTTTAACTATTGTGTTAAAAATGTATTTTATTTGTTTATAAGGTTATTTCTCTAACTGAAAATTAAACTATTCTGTTCTTTGTTTAGAATGTATGTTTTTAGTTGAAAAGTTGTCTTTTTTTTGATAGAAAATTCATCTTTTTGGTGGAAAATTTACCTAATTGGTGAAATTCTTTTTTTGGTTTGTTTTGAAGATGCATTATTTTAGTTGAAAGTTCATTTATTTTGTTGAAAATTGAACAAATTTTGTTGAAAATATGTTGTTTTTTTGTAAAAAATAATTTTTTCAACGAAAAATTTAGCTACTTCATTTTAGCTAGAAAATTGATCTTTTTGCGTTGAAAATTCACTTATTTTGTTGAAAACATTTTCTCTTTTATGAGAAATTCAATTATTTGGGTAGAAAATTCATATTTTTTTGTTATAAATTCAACTTTGTTTTCAAACATTAGTCTTCATGACCTAAAAACTCAACATTTTGGATGAGAATTTTTTTATTGATTGAAAAATCTTTCTTGGTTGAAAATTCAACTCTTTTGTTGAAAATTTGTATTTTTTGGCACAAGTCAACAGTTCAGCACTTGACGATCGGGGGCATGATCCAATATCGGATCGGGGATCTCCCGCCTCGAAGTTCGAAGTCAGTTGCCCAGTGGCATCCGATGTTTTTTCATCACCCGCATCTTTACACGTCAATTTTTAAATAAATTCTACTTTTATGTGGTAATTCAATAAATATTATATACTGAGAGGATAGGATAGTCTATATATTTGAATATTTTCTGAAATCCTACAATATCAACCGAAACTTGAAAATGTTAGAGTTTCTACAGGGGACTTGGCTTTAAACTTCAGCCCTGAGAATGTTGACGTCCCTAGAGATTCTCATTTTACCTTACTGTTGTGTAATTCCTCTCCTATTGAAAGTGAAAATCTCTTTAAAAATTCTGCAATCTATACTATCTTTTAAGTGAATTGTTAATATCACACAAAAGTAAACTTTATATCATTCATTTAATAAAAATTTACAATACTTTGCGTTATTTTATAATATACTGGTATGAAAATAATACAACCCTTATATCATTTGTTACATATCAGAATTTTCACTTTTGGACTTGAGATTTTATGTAATTCTTTTGTATTATTTATAGTTCTGTTTTTTATTAAATCCTAAAATAATTGTAAACTTTATCTAAATGCAGTAATGTCCTCCATTTGCCCAACTAATTGGGTGAATTTTAATTAACAAATTTTCTCCGTGAATAAAACCTGAATAATCATTGTTCTGCAATAATTTATATATAATTTTCAAATTTTTTGTATGAAATTTCTTGTGTGATTACTTTATTGCTCTGTCAACCAAGTTGAATATGATGTTTTTTTTTAACTTGCTTTGGGTGACCTGAAAGGAAATTAACCATCCTACCTGATAAATTTGGCTTCTGGTACAAATTGGTGATAAGTTTATTATTTTCTTTTATTAAAAATATATCCAAGAAATTAATTTTATTGTTTTCTTCTATTTCAAATCTAAATTGTAACTTGTAAACTTGTAAATTGTAACTGTAACATAAAATGGTGTCATCCACGTATCGATAATAAAAAGGGAGAGTGACACTATGTTTGTCTCTTACAATTTTTAGGCAATAACTTTCCAGGTCATCCATAACCATGTCTGCGAATAGGGGTGAAATGGGAGAACCCATCGGAGTGCCAAAAATTTGTTGATATATGTATATATTTTCAATAAAAACGAAATGAGTATTGTCAAAAAGAAATTCTGTGCATCTTCTTATATCATCGAAAGGTATTTTACAATTAAAATGAATGTAATGAACCCTTCTATCAAGACTTTCTAACACTAAGGAGCATGAAACGTTTGTGAATAAAGAACTGACATCTGAGGACATGAAAATATGATCATTATCAATTACTACATTTTTATTTTTTGATTTTAAATCAAGACTATTATTAATGTGTGATTTAGGAATCTTCATAACATTTTTGAGTTCTTGATATATAACTTATGCTAAAAAATGAGTTGGACTGTTGATTCAAGAAATTATGGGACAAAGTGGTGTATTTTCCTTATGAATTTTTGGCAAACCGTAACATTTTGCTAGCATAGTGTTAGTACAAGTCAGCTCTTCTGGAAGTATTCTTTTGTAATTTTTTAAGAGGATTTTTATATAATCTTTTATAGATATTAGAATCCAGCAAAATATTATTTATTTTTTCCATGTAATCTTTCTTATACAAATAAACTGAAACATTTCCTTTATCTGCAACTGTGAAAAAGATATCTGGATTCTTTTTGATAAAGGATTTTGTGGTTTTTAACTTTCTAGCAAAGGATCTTCCTTCGACAGAAATATGAGTGTCTTGTTTTATATTACTGCATATATTTCTAGTCAGTTTGCTTCTTATTTCGTTTGTTGTAGTATCTGACATGTCTAGTGATTGTAAAGACGTTTCTATAGTATTAATCACATTATTCGCATCTTTGGGAAAATTTCGAAGGAATACTGTGCTTCAATAACATCAGAAGGGATTTGTTTTTTAGTCAGGTTCTTAACCCAAGTGTCTCTGTTTACACTTTTGCAACGGCCGTTATCTAATAACATATTTTCAAATTTTTTTCTGTGATGGATATTATAATTACCAAAAACAGTTTTTAATTTTTTACTAGACAATTCTAAGAATTTTTCTATAGTATTAATTTCCATACCAGAATTAATAACTTGTTCTTTAATGTTTATCAATAATTTGTTTAAATACTGAATATGGTGATGAATATCACGGATTTCTAATTTTAAAATTTTCACAGATGTATAATCGTTATGTGCGGAAATTTTTGTTTACATGAATCACTATGAAAAAAGAAATTTTTTTGATAATGTGTGCACAAATTTTGAATACTATGATTTGGAATCAAATCTTTATACCTGCACATCAGAATAAAACATCGTTGAGAAGTAGCCTGAGCGATGTATGCGGCGATTAGTGGTTGAAAATCGTTTTAAAAGTATCTTTGTATTTTTTCCATACTCCTGTTGAATATGTTGAAAAAAGCTTCGCGTGTTTGGTCGTATAAAGTCCGTATTAGATCCAAGACTCGTTTTATTTTCAAAAAAATAAGTATCACCCTCCATATTTAAGTTGTATAATAGTTTTGTTTGTCGATAGGGGTAAATTTCAATAAAACTCACAATTTTGTTTTGTAACGTTTCGTCAGCTTGGTTCGCTGACCTCTTCAGACTGAAATTTTATTTTAAAAAGTGCCAACATTCAGAACCAGTACAAAACACAAATTTATGGATAATTTTGAAAAAGGGGGGGGGTGTTGCACTTCACCTTGTATTACACTGGCAAGACATCACATAGAATTAAAAAATTGTTTAAGTAGACAAGAAAATAAGTGTTTTTCTTGTCGACTAGTCCGAATTTGGTATTTGTTGGTATTTATCCTCAAAAGCATTACGTACAATTAACGAATTATAATATACAGAGAAATACAATTAGATGAAAACTTAAAGTTTTAAACTTTGTAACGCCGCATTGTACCTGTGATTTAATGTATAAATATCATCTGTTTTTCTAACATGTTGGGGGGGGGGGCTTCAGTGGAAGTAACGTTACGAACTTAGATAACGTTTAGTACGTTTCTTGATGATAAATTTTGAAAAATTTTGCGACTTTTGGGAAAGATGTCCCTGCAACGGTACACTTCAACTTTGAAAATTACGTTCATATTTGAGACTTGGCATCTTTTTTCATATCCTTTTCTTTTATTATTGAATTTTATTTTGTCAAAACCATACCATCAAAACTGTACAATTAAAGAATGTTGAGAGCAAATTATAGTTTTGACGAATCTCTTACATTACGTCGCTTATTATTCAGTTGATTTTATCTGAGAAATTATACCCTAATTGTTTATACAATAATCATTTAAAAATAAAATTGTTGCAGTATACTAGAGGCCATTCAAAAAACATGTAACGTTTTTTCCTGATAATTTTGTCAGGAGACTTGTCACTTACCGAATACACATTATTCATGTTGAAACAAATGTAGTACAGTCTTTAGCATGAATTTTATATAAAACTGCTATTTTGTATTTTTTGGATCATTTTCCAGCCACAAAACAAATGGGGTAGATGGGTCCAACTTAAAAGTTATTGACCAGAAATTATTCCTTGAAATTTCCTTAAGAAGTATTTAAACTTCAATTTTCAAAAAGTACTATATGGATTTGTATGTTGCTGTGCATATTTAGTTTGCTGTTTTCGAATTTGGTCTATTTGTTCCTAGCATTCGCTGTGTTATATTGTTAAAATAAAGGAATCCTTTCAAACTCATTAAAATTCCAATTTTGGGAAGAAATCGCAAAAAAACTCTGGAGAATGCACATGAAGCAGTTTTATTATTCAGTAGAGTAAATGCAGCGCGGACGATGGAGAGAGTCCGGCGGCTGATCATAACATCATGTTACTACTGAAACGCGGGGTTTCCGCAATTTTTCAGTGAAACGACTTGGGCTATTGTGATACGTTGAAGTTTCTTCGCAGAACAGTTCCATATTTGATTTTTTTCTTAATTCAATTATACTTAAAACTAAATTAGCTGTCGCTCAGTAAAATTTTAAGAAAATGAAATTTATTCTTAATTAGATGCAATATCTCGATGGGAGAAAATCTGAAATAATTTCAGTTTCAAAATGGTTTCAAATAACTTTTTTTCGCCCTGTAACTTAGATAATACATTAACCTGCAAATAATTTTGAATAACCTCATACTCGTAAATTTCCCTTCACGAGTGCTTGCTTTAGGCTATTGAAATTTGAATCGGAGAATGTGCATCTTGGTTCGTGTGTGATAAATTAAGTAGAGAGAAGTACAAATATTTACCGGCAAAAGGTACACGTATGACATATGCACACGAAAATGTTATCGCAAGGGAAATAACTTTGAACCGGTTCCAACTTTCTGAAGATATTCATGTTCAGCACGCACATGCTGGTCCCGCATTGATTTTATAATTCTGTGTACTGAAGTAATAAGATACGTTGTACTTATTCTTCAGGAATTTGGTTATTTTCAGATTTCAGAATAGGATTCATTCAGATGGATTCAAACTTGAAAAAATTAAGGTTTAAAGTTAGAGATTTGAAAATCAGAAAAATGTTTATGAGACAAAAGCTTTTGAAGTTAGAAACGCAATTGCAACTTAGGGGCCGAGCATAAATTACGTACAGAATGTTGAGTGGGGTGTTTTTACGAAATTTTCAAACCAACCCCTCCCCCCATGTAAAATACCGACAAATTTGTTTTGACTCCCATGGGGTGTTTTACATGGGGTGTTTTTCTGAAATTTTCAAACCAACCCCTGCCCCCATGTAAAATACCGACAAATTTGTTTTGACTCCCTCAGAATCTGAATAAGATTTTATTAACTAAGGGAATGAACACACATATAAAATATGAATTCTGTTAATTAAATGAACGTGGAACGTTAATAAAATTAGTTTTCGGAAATAATGTTTCAATAACAGGGAGAATTTAGTTTTATAAACGTATGATTTCATCATTTTCTTTCGAGTCTAAAATGTTGCGTAGTACGATACACTTTTTCTAGTCCGGATTTAAAAGTGTTTAGTCCAAAATCAAAATGTGTGAAATGGAAAATTAACTTTATTTTCTGAGCAAAATTATAAATTATCAAAATTCCTATCTTATATTTATTAATCGCAGTCTTTGCCCTTTTTCTCGTTTTCCCACTTAAATGCAAACTAAATGTAAACTCAATATAAAACCCAATAAGAATATTCGTTTTTATTAGTTTAAAGTTCATCATTTTAGGTTGAAAAGTCTGATATCAAATTTGTAGTTGAGAATTTATTTTTGTTTGCTAACAATTTTATTATTTGGTTCAAAATATAATTATTTATTGAGTTTAAAATTCAAGCGTTTTTTAAAAGGTCATTCTTTTTGGTTAAAAATTCAACTGTTTTCATGAAAATTTATCTTTTTTAGTTGAAAATTTAATTATTTGGCGAAACATTCATGCATTCTGTTAAGAACCCATCCTTTTTGGTTGAAATTAACCTAGTCTTGATTCAAAATTTAACGACTATGTTGACAATTTATGTATTTTGTTGAAAATTTGGCTTTCTTGGTAGAAAATCAATTTTTCCGTTAAAATTGCAACTTTTTGATTAAAAAATTAATCTGTCTTGGTTGCGAGTTCATATACTTGGTTGAAAATTTGTTTTTCTAAGTGCAATATTTAACTCATGGATTGAAATTTGAAGTGCTTTCTTAAAAATTCATTTTTTTGGTTACAGATTCATTATTTTAGTGAAAAATTCATCTATTTGGTTGAGAATTAAACCACTTTGTTGAACATTCATAATTTGTGTTAAAGATGAATTTTTCGAAATGCGAACTTCACTATTTGTTGAAGATTATCTTTGTTGTTGCAAATTCATATTTTAGGTTTCAAAATTCAACTTTTTTTATAGAAAATTTCGTCTTTTTGGCTTAAAAATTCAACAAGATGGTAGAAAATGTAACTATTGCGTAGAAAATTCGTTTTTGAATTCAAAATGAATTTTTTTTATGCAAATTTATTTATAGTTCCATTTTTTGTTGAAAATTGATCTTTTTCAGTTTATAATTTCAACTATTTGGTTCCAAATATATGTAGGGTTAGAGCACCATTTCTTGGTATCCCCCCCCCCCCTTCCCCAACCAATTGTTGGAACTCTTCTCTAATTTTTTAGATAATGCCTTTTTTAGCATGTTTTGTCTTGAAAAATTAATTTATTCTATCATTTTTACATATAATGCATGTATACATTATCTAGTGCAATAAAATATTTATCTAAAATAAAATAAATTCACTTCGCTTTTTGGCATGCTAATAATGAGCTAAGGTGGCAAGCATTGGTGATCTTACCCTATGTTGTTGAAGAATCGTCTTTTTAGCAAAAAGATAATATTCTGTAGGACCGGGGAGCTACTTGAAATTTACCCGCAACAAAAATTCACTTCTGTTTTTTCTGTGAACTTTTCGGTTGAAAATTGAAGACTTATCATTTTAGTTTAAAATTTACCACTAGCTTTTTTTGTTTCAAAATTAATTTCCTTAACTGAAAATTCAACTTTTCCATTTTTGGTTGAAAATTGATCTTTTGTGGGGAAGATCTCATGTCTTTTGGTAAAAATTCATGTTTTTGTGTAGAAAATTACTTGATGGTTGAAAATTCATCCTTTTTCGATAAAAATGAAACTTTCTGGTTAAAAATGAATCTGTTTTGATTAAGGATTCTCAAATATTTAGACAAAAATTGGTCTTTTTTTATTTAATTCCACTGTTTTTGATTTAAAATAAAAATATTTTCTGGCTTCAAAATTTCAGCAAAAAACGTTACGTAACTTATGCACGGCCCCTTATTGTTATTTACGATTAGAAACATGCTGAATATCTCGGATTAAAAAATAAAAAATGAAATTTTAATCAGAAATGACTGAAGTTAAAAAATCCTATTATTCTCTTTCTAATATTTCTAATTCAAAATTCTAAATAGCCTATTTAAACGAAAGAAGTGCGAGAGAATAATATATATTGGAAAACGTCCCAGTACCGGCAGTATTAAAAGTATCGCAAAATGTATCATAAAATAAAATATTCCACATCTGTCTAGAATTCACCTCACCCTACCTTTTTCCGGCGAATTTCGAATTCTCCTTACAAACAACACCGCAGCTTGCGCGCGTAAAGGCGCGTAACACGATGAAATGCGCCAAGCTGTTAAAGTGAATGGCATCCAAATAAAATAAAATCAGCAGAAGGATTCTCGAGTCTACGCTCTCACACATCCACTCTTGTCCTTTCATGCATGCATATGTATAAGTATGTACAATATTACGGGAGGTGAAGTAAATATAAGGTAGGCGACGAGGTTCGCGGATGTACATTGTGCAGAAATTTATATATATGTTTCTATACTTAGATATACATGTATGTGTATATGTACTTTATATAAAGAGACGATGAAATTGAGGTGGAATACTGAGAAAGAGAAGTGGGTACGTGAGAGATTTAGGAGTCGGTAAGGGGGAAGCAGAAGGTTCTGGATGAGGGCGATACAAATGATATCAGCTCGGAGACACCTACCCTATGAGAAAATGTTCTCTTTCATGAGTTAAAATCCGTTTTGTGTTATTTGTTTATCTCCTTTCTGAAAGATAAGCTCGGCGAATTCAATAACATTTATTGGAAACAGGAAAGGGTAAGGAAGCATCCATAGGGAGCTTATGAGAAATTTTGTATAATGGGATGTAGTAGTAATGATGGAGACGTGGCTAGATTAAAAGGTATGCGAAAGAGTAAGGGGAAGGTTGCCACGAGGTTACAAATGGCAGGTTCAAAATCCAAAGAGGAAGAATAAAAAAGGCAGAGCAATGAAAGGAATGGTGATGGAAGTAAAGAACGAATGTATAACAGGGAAGGATAAGAAAGATGAAAGAAGAAAAAGAAGGATTAATAGTAGAAGAGTTAAAGATGGGAGGAGAGAGGTGGAAGATAGTGGGGGTGTATATGAAGGGTGATATGCAGGAAAAATCAGAGGAGATGAAAGAACTGATGGAAGAAAATGAAGAAGAGATTAGGCTCATAATAGAGGGAGATTTCAATGCAAGAACAGGAGATAGAGGAGGAATGGAATGGGAAGGAGAGCGAGAAAGAAATTCCAAAGACAAGATACTGATTGGGAAGGAAAATAAATTGTTAAAGAGCCTGGAGGAGATGGATGGGTACATCATAAACGGAAATATAGAGGATGATAAGGTGAAATGTCAGGAATATCAAAATGACAGAGGAAAATGTGAACAATGAGATGGAAATAATGGTAGGAGATATTAAAAGAGAATTAAAGTGCACTAGCAAAAAAGAAGTTAGTGAAGGAGGGAATAGAAGTGGGTGGGATTAAGAATATAAAGAGAAGAAGAAGGTCAGAAAGGAATGAAGAAAATGAAGAAAAGGAAAAAGTAGTGGAGAAGAATGTAGAAGAAAAAATAGGAGTATATTGAGAAGTTTTGAAGGTAGTAAATAGAGAGAGAGATAGAGAGAGAGAAAGAAGGAAAAGAGTAAAGAAGGATATTGAGATGGTAAAATGGAAAAAATATTGTATGGATTTGCTAGGAGGGGTAGAGAGGGAAGTTAGGAAAGCAGGAAAATATGGTAGAGAAAAGGATGAGGAAGAGGACATAATAAGGGAAGAAATAGTCAAGGTGTTAAGAATAATGAAAGTGGTATAGATGAAACTCCAAATTAAGTCTCGAATTGTGGGGGGAAATAACTAAAGGAATGGGCATAGATAATATGCAATAGAGTGTGGAGAGGAGAGGATTGGCCAGAGTTATAAAAGGAAGGCGTAGTGGTACCCATAATGAAGAAAAGAAAAGGGGAAAAGGTTAAATATTATAGGGTAGTGAGGCTCATGCCAACATTGAATAAAGTATATGTAACTGTTTTATCGGAGAGGTTGAAAAAAGAAGTTGAAAAAAAGATTCACCCACCAAATCAGACAGGATGTAGGAAAGTAATGGGGGTGATGGACAACGTATATGTTCGGAATTGTTTAGTAAATGAAAGGATTGAAACGGGAAAAGGAGAAATGATAAGAGAGAGTTTAATAGAGAGAGGTTTGGAAATTTTTCGAGGGAAAAAAAGCAGGGTAAAGGTAGCAGTGAAAGTAGGAGAAAATTTCTGGTCGATGAGAGGAGTGAGAACAGGGTGACCTCTGAATCCACTTTTATATAATATAATAATTTGAGAATTGGAAGACGAAGTGAAGGGAAAAGGATGGGGAGGAGTGACGATGGGAAAAGAAAAGATATATACATTAGCATACGCGGAAAAGTTGAATTTAAATGTAGAAAAGCCAAATATAATGATAATCTAGTTTAGTAAAGGAAGGAGAGAAATAAATAATAGACTGAAAATGGAAGGGTGTAAAATTATAAAAAGTAAAGTATTTTAAATATTTGGTATATACCTTTCAAACAAATGGAGATCATATAGCTCATATAAGAGAAATTATTAAAAAACGGTAGGGGTATTGAAACAGATATGGGGAGTAGGAAAAAGAAGGTTAAAAAAAGATTAAAGAAGAATGTCGTTATTCGAGACGCTGGTGTGGCCAGGTGTTTGGCCATGGAGCAGAGATATAGATATGGAAGAAAATGGAAGAGATAGAGAGGTAACATGGACAAGGTAGACGCTAGGAGTAGACCGGTGGAATTCTGGACATATGTTGAGAGAAGTAGCACAAAGGATCAATCGAGTATTAAAGTGAGAAAGAGGGCATGAAGAGTTCACGATGTTTGAGGGAAAGCTAAGGGAGTGAAAGAAAGGCAAATTCGAAAAAAAGTGTTTGAAGGAGGTAGAAGAGAAGAGACAATGGCAAATAGAACTGACAAGGTGGGAAGAAGAAATGAGGGAGTGCTTTAGGACTAAAGATATAGGATAGGGTACTGGGGTCGATTATAATAAATGGTATAAGGTGATAAAAAAGAAGGAGTACCAATGTAAATCTGGCAGAGACTACTTTATTTTTTATATTAATCTCATACTTAAAAGAAAAAAATGAAGAGAAAAGGATGGAATATAGAAAAGTAAAATATAATGATAGTGAGGCTTAGAAAAGAAGGGGGGGGATAAAGAACTGACTAAAATGGAAGCGAGTAAAACTAGACTAGTGGATGGCAGAGGAAGAAGAAGGCATGGTGGACTTAATTACAGGATTGGAGAAATACTGAAATGGGAGAAAAATTGAATTTGAGAGTATAAAATACAAAGATAATGAGGTTTAGATAAGGAGAGGAAAGAAATAAAGAATGAACTGAGAAATGGAAGGGCGTGAAGTTATAAGAAGTAAAGCAGTTTAAATGTTTGGGATATACCTTGAAAACAAATGGAGATCATATAACTCATATAAGAGAAAGGATAAAAGAAGCAGCACGAGTAATGAAAAAGAAGGAAAAATAAGGTTAATAGAAAATTGATGAAGGAGAATTTGGCTATCGAAAACGTTGGTATGGCCGGGTGTTAGGCTAAGGAGTAGAGATACCGGGATGGAAGTAAAAGGAAGAGGTAGAGAGCTTACAAGAAAAATTTATAAAGTGTTCGCTAGGAGTAGACTGGAGGACGCCTGCATATATGGTGAGAGGAGAAGCACACATGGATAAATTAAGTATTAGAGTGGAAAAGAGGGCATACAAGTTTAATGGGAAGCTAAGAGAGGGAAAGGAGGGGAATTCGCGAGAAAGTGTTTGAAGGAGGTAGAAGAGAGGAGAGGGAGTGATACAGAATTACCAAGATAAGAAGAAGGAAAAAAGGAGTTCTTTAGGACGAAGTATACAGAAGGAGGGACTGGAGGCGATTATCATAAATTGTGTAAGATAATAAAAAAGGAGTACCAAAGCATTTAGAAAAGGATTGGGGAGAGAGAAGATGGACAATATTCACGGAAAAAATGTAGGAATGGAAGATCAAGGAAGCCGATAAGAGAATTTAGTAAAGATTTTAAAGGAGGATGGATTAGGTGAGGAGCGGATGAAAGAATTGAAAGATATTAGAGTAACGATTGAGAAAGAATGAAAGAGTAAATGTGAAAAAATTCAAAGGTTGATGAAAATGAGTAGTGCAAGAAAAAGGAAAGGGTAGTCGTTTAGAAGCGTTAAGACTTGTACTTCCAAAATTGCGTGATCGTAAAAATAGAAGTAAGAATCTATATGTAAATGTCATGTAAACCCTTTTAGGGGACACATTATGAATAAAGATATGACTGTCCGAATAAATTAGGGCTGCTATTCTAACAGAACAAAAACTGAATATTCAACTCTGAAATAAGCTTGTACTATTTATAAAAGTGTTTCTACAGATTTTAGAAAATTTTAAATACCAGCTTTGAGAAAAATTCCAGTTTTCCCATATTGGACTATAAATCTCTATTGCTGTGAAAATTAACTTTTTTTCGGTCTGAAAGTGTTTCTTCAGATTTACTTAGTTTCGACTGCCACTTCTGAAAGATTCATAACTTCCTTACTTCTATTACTTTCGTATTTGAGAAATATATACTAAGGAAACTACATGAGCTATATTTAGAAAGTAACTAAAAAAGTAACGATTTTTTACAGTTACGGTTAGTGAAAAAATTTAACTATTACTTATTTACAATAGTAACTTCGTGACCATTATCTTTATCAAAGAAAGTAACTAGTGACAGTAACTAGTTGCATGAAACTAGTCACTTCCTATCACTGAAACTGATAATGTCATTGATGTTAATCGACAAATGCATTACAATCTAACGAAATAACAAATTTTGAAATTTTTGTTCCAAAATCGTTTTTAATTTCGGTATCTGCCTGGCCATAATCCGAAAAATCTGCAACGTATGCCTCTTAAAACTTGTTATCTCCTTAAAATGTCCATAATTACAATTTAAAATTATAGTTTTAAATGCATAATTTGGAAATATTTTATTTTTTGAAGTCTTAAAACTAAAGTTTTTTGTTTCGCTACAAATTCTAGGAAATTCTTCAAAATCGCATAAAATCTATTGAAAATTACTTCAAATTCTTTAAATCTATTCAATATATTTGAAAATCCTTAAAAATCTTTGAAATTCTAAACTTCGTTAAAATAACTTGAAATCTGAAATATTCCTTAAAATCTCTGTAAATATTTCTATGAAATCTGATGAAGCTGGAAAGTTTATTGAAATACCTTGAGAGCTTTAAAAATTCCTCAAAATCATCATCATCTAAAACCTTATAGATCCTCTAAAATCCTTTCAAATCTTTCGAAATTGTAGGAAATTCTTTGAAATCGCATTAAATTAATTAAAAATTCCTTGATATCCTTGAAAATACCCTAAAATATTTCCAGTCCTTTAAAATCTTTTCAAGCGCTTAAATATTCCTGGGAATCTTTTAAATTATTCTAAAATCTTATAAATCCTTTGAAATGCCTTGAAATTACTTCAAATTTTTCAAATCTATTAAATATATTCAAAAATGTTTTCAAATCTCTGGAATCCTTAGAAATCGCTTAGTTCTTCTGAATAAATTATTCAAAATCCATTAAAATATTATAAAATCCGTTGAAATTACATGCAACCTGATGATATTCAATGACATCTTTTGAAATATTTCCATGAAATCTGTTATTTCCCAAAAACCTGAAAAATGTATTGAAATACCTTGAGAGCTTTCAAAATCCCTTGAAAGCATTGGAAATAATTTTAAAAAAATTCTTTAAATTCTCTGAAATCTCATTAAATCCGTTGAAATACTTCAAAAATCAAGAATCTTTCAAAATATCCTAAAACTGTAAAGGTCCTATACTTCAGGATCTTTAAAATTATTTAACTCTTTAAAACCGCATAAAATCTATATACAATTCCTTGAAATCCTTGGGAATACCCTAAAATATTTCCGATCCTCTGAAATTTTTTCAAGCTCTTGACTATTCCCGGGAATCTTTTAAATTATCCTCAAATCTTTCAAATCATTTGAAGTGCCTTAAAATTACTTCAAATTGTTCAAATCGATTGAATATATTTAAAAATCATTTCAAGTTCTTCCGAATAAATTCTTTGAAATACATTAAAATATAATAAAATCCATTAAAATGACATGAAATCTGATGGTATTCCTTAAAATCTTTCGAAATATTACCATTAAATCTGATATTTCCTAAAATCCTAAAAAATTTATTGAAATACCTTGAGTGCTTTCAAAATTTCTTAAAATCATTTAAATCCTCAGAAATCTTGATAAATCCGTTAAAATCCTTCAGAACACTCTGGAATTTTGTTAAATATCCTAAAAAATTTCAGGTTCTATACAATCTTTCTAAACCTTCCGAAAATCTATGAAATTATTTAAAGTCGCATAAAATCTATTCACAATTCCTTGGAATCCTTGGAAATACACTAACATATTTTAAATCTTTTAAACATTTTTAATCCTTTCAAATCCTTTCAAATTTTTCCAAATTCAGGGAAATTCTTTGAACCAGCATATTAATCGTGACATTTGAAATTATCTTAAAATCTTTGTAATCCTACGAAATCCCTTAATTCTTGAGAAATTCTTCGCAATTTATAAAAAGATTATAAAATGTTTACAGTTTTTTATATCTATTGAATTCCGTTAAAAATCACTCAAATTCATCCTATAAAAACCCATTGAAATCTTTAACATTCTCTAACACTCTTAAAATCATTAAAAATACACTTATACCTTTTGAATCCTATAAAATCTTTCAAAATCCTCATAAAGTTTAGAAAATTCTTTGCAATCCCATAAATTTATCTATAATCTCTGAAACGCTCTTGACGTTTTTGAAATAATATTATATTTTTACCAGTCCCTCACTCTTTCAAGGACAAATTCTATGAATTTCCATTAAAACTGTTTAATACCTTTGCAATCCTTCAATTCCCTTGAAAGCTGTTGAAACCTGGATAAGACTGAATTGTAAGACCGAAAAAAATCCATTTATTAAATATAGTTCATATATTTTAATAGATTTTATAGCTCCGGTTGAAAGATCCCATTAAATAAATACCTTTGCCATTTTAATGATCCCATATTCCTTTCTTTCTCATTTTCTTCAACAGTTTGAATTTTTTAAACTTAATTTCTTAAACACTGCTTCCTGAACCTACATATCTCCTTCGGGGATATGTGAGTATGTTTCTTCGAGGATAACTTTTTCTTCTCTTGGCTAATATTAAATTTACAGTTCTGGCGAGCAAATTTCCAATAACGCATTTTCCAAGAAACATAAGTCAAATTGCTGTTCTTCTGCTACACAATCTGTGCCTCCATATTCATTATGCAATAATTGTAGTGTTTTTTTATTTATGCGAGAAACCTCATATGCTCGTTGTTTCTATTTCTTTCAGACACTGAGCATATTCTTATAACTTTGCACACGAGCGGGGTTCCTGGAAGCAATAACATAAACGATGGTATCCTTGTAATAACCGAACGCTGATTTTACACTTCTGGTAAGTCATAAGCTCACCGAATTACGGTTAGTCAAGAAATAATGTATCGCGAAATTCGAAGAGATTGAAATTGAACATCTTCCTTGAACTAGAGAATGCACAGTCGGCCAGAAGACCCGATTTCTTGTCAGAAAGTCAAATTTTCAAACTCCTAATTTCGTAAGAAGAATTAGACCATGGCAATATGAATGACATTAAAAATATAATCAATATAAGAATCCATTGTTTAGATTAGGTGAAATCCCACCAAAAACATTTCCAATGTAGAAAATCAGCTAAGTACAACTAAGATATGAATTTGTGAAATAAAAGTTAATCACGTAACCTGGAAAAAAAGATTTATAATGAAATGTATAAAGAAACTTTTATAAGGTAACCTACAGAAATTTTTCAATACATTTTAAAAAGCTACATTAGACATTATACAACCTGGCGGGATTATGTTGTACCATCAATCTGCTACAGCAATTTTTTAGTAAAATCATTTTGCTTATACCCTTCAATCCCGCCAAGTTTTGTAATATCTTATGTGGCTTCTTGAAATTTATTAAAAAATTGTTGTAAGGTACTTTATAACAGTTTCTTTATATATTTTATTATGAATAATTGTTCCCAAATTACTCGACCAACTATGATTTCACAAATTCAGGTAGTTGTACTTGGCAGATTTTTTGCGTCACAGATTTTTTTGGTTTAATTTTTTTTTTTAATTGCGAACGCTTTTTATTGGAAATCAATCATTTATTGTTTCAGACATTTTAAAAACGCGCGATTTGAGTTTCTAAAATAATAATATAAAATCCTCAAAAGGTCAGAAAATGTTTTTTGTACTTGGAGACGACTCGCTATCGCGGATCATAATTTTGATAAAAGGAAAATATTTGGAATGGAGTGAAAAGGAATTCAACTTTTATAATTTTCAAATAGAAGTGTCTAAATTGAAGAATTTGAAATTGAAAAATTGTAAGGGTTCATTCTCAAAATACGTGAAATGTTCAGGGGGAGGTCTGCCAAATTATCATTCTCCATGTTAATAAAAATGGAAGAAGCATCACGCTGGTCAAAGGGGTGGTGGGGGGGGGGGGTGAAGTTCCGATATAATACATCATATATCTTGTGATATCTTGCGAAGCACCCCAAATCGAAAGCTGTCAAAATTTAAAAATGTCAGAATAAAATTTTCAAAATTAGACAATTCTATTAGAAAGAAGTTAAAATTGTATCATTTCTGACTCAAAGCTTTCATAATTTAGCAATTTTATTTTGAATTAAGTAATCTTTAAATTGGGACGACTGATAAATCCCGAAAAATATATATACCGACACTGTAAAATCCCCGAAGAAGAAAATATTCGAAATAGAAAATTCACGAAATTATAAATATGGTGAAATGTAAAAATTCCGACTTGAGAATTATTATTGGTTATTTATTATTAGTTATCATTGGTTATTTTCAAATTGATAATAATTGGAAAAAATATTTCTCAATGCAAAAGAACAATACAAAAACAAGATTTTCTTTACCAGAGCAATAATGAAAAAAATACTATGCACATTTTCAAGAAACTCATGCTTTGAGTCTTTTTTCAATGAGTATTTTCATAAATTTAAACCATAATAAAAAATTATTTTAATTTGAAAAAAATTCCTTTCATCAAAATATCTCATTTTTGTCCTTGTAATAAATAAATAATGTTGATCAAACAGAAAATTACTTTTTTAAATTCGGGAATTTTCTGGTGTCGGAAATTTTTTTAGTATTGGATATTTTATAATTCGGCAATTTTTTATCGCTAATTTTATTAGTCGGGAATTTTCCCAGGGAAAATATATTCACAATAGAATTTTGAAAATTGGTTTATTTAAAAGTCAAAGGAATTAAAAAATCTTACTATTCCTAATTAAAACCGACTACAATTAAATAATATAAAATTTAAAAGTTTTGAATTCAGTTAATCTTCAATTCGAGGCGATTAAAATTTAACAATTTGAAATTGCAGACTGAACTGAACGTTTTAAAGTCAGAGCTTCTGAAATTCAAGAATTTCAAATGGTTATTACATGAAAAATTATAAATCAACAATAAAAATAGTTAGACCAAATTAGTTCAAATGGAAAAAATTTCAGTTATATACCTTTGAAATTAAATTATTCTAAAAAGACGTTAACAATAACAAGTAATTTTAAATGAAAAATATTAAAAATACAAAAATTTCTATCTCAGAACGGAAACATTTTTAGTCACCAAGATCATATGAACTTTCTTTTTCATACGTTATCTATTTCTACCCCATGTAAAAAATTTCTAGTCGTTTTTCAAAATTCAACCATTTCAACTTTAGTTGCAAAATTAAATTTTATAAAAGAGAAAAATTAGCGTTCAATTCATCTATTTGGTTGAGGATTCAAATTTTCTTCTTTAATTCTTCTTTTTCGTTGAATTAATCTGGTTGGAAATTCCTTTTTATTTTGATTGAAAAGTAATTTTCAAAACTGAAAATTTAAGGATTCTATATTTAGTTGAAAATTCAACTGTTTCTTTGAAAATTCAACTGTTTGTTTAAAAATTCATCTTTTCTGATTGAAAGTTACCTTTAATTGACTTTTTAGTCTGAACCCTTTTGTTGAAAATTCGTCTTTTTATGTAGAAGATTTATCTCCTTTGTTCAGAATGCATCCATGCGGTTGACGATTTAAATATATTTTTTTTTTCGTCGAATTGAACTGTTTAAAAATTCCTTTGTATTTTGGTTAAAAAGTAATTTTTTGAAATGAAAATTTAACTATTCCATTTTTGGTTAAACTCTTATTTTCTCTAGTTGATAATTCAACTATTTGGTTAAAAATTCCTATATTTTGTTGAAAATTCGTCTTTTCGTAAAAAATTAATAAGTTTCCGGTTACAACCTCGGAGCACTACCGCCTGAATAATGTCATGTATTTGAAAAAGCTTTTATTTTAAGTTTATGATTTTCCTTGAATAAGTTACAATTTCAAATAGTAAAATTCATTAAATTTCAGGAAAAAGGAGTGTTCCGAGTTCAAATGAAATATGTTAAAGGATTAATTTAGCCATTCACTAAATAATAAACAATCGTATTTTGATTTAAATTAGATCAGTTTGTGTAAGTTAAGCTAAATATTATTATTAATTCACTATTTAATTACCATAGATGATTTTTCATGATTTTTTGATTGAATTATCACAGGCCTCAGACTCCGTTAAGAATTAATCTTTTTTATTCAAAAATTTTATTATTTGGTTGAAAATTGAATTACTTTGTTGGATATTGAACTATTTTGTTGAAAATCCGCCTTCTTGGCTTGAAAATTCAACCATTTCTTTGAATTTTTGTCTTTCATGACTAAACAATTTTTTTTGGTATAAAATATTTGAATTGTTGGTTCAAAAATGCAACATTTGGAAGAAAATTCAACTATTTGATTAAAAACTTATGTATTTTATTGAAAATTCATCTCTTTTGGTAGAACATAAATTTGTTTCAAAACTTTAAATTTTTGGATGTAAATTAAACTTTTTCAGTACCTTGTTAAAAGTTGAACCACTTTCTGGAAATTTAATTTTTTTTGCCTGTAAATTCGTGACTTTATTTGAAAATTCTTTTTTTTTGTTAAAAATTAATTTCTTAAACTGAAAATTCAACTATTTTGTTGAACATTCAACTGATTAGTTGAAATTCACTTTTTTCAAAATTCATATTTTGGGGTTGGACATTGAACTGGTTTGTAGAAAATTCCTCTTTCTGTTTGAAAATTCAACACTTTGCTAGAAAATTCAACTATTTTTACAAAATTAATCTGTTTTATAGAAAATTCATTTTTGTATTAACATTAATTCTCTTAAATGAAAACTTAAGTACACCATTTTTTGGTTACAAATGTATCACTTTAGGTTTGAAAATTTCTCTATTTAGTTAACATTTTATAGAAATTAGCATCACATCCATTGTTTAAACTACTCAGTTGAAAATTTATGTAGTTTCTTGAAGATTTATCTTTTGGTAGAAAAGTAATATTCTTGGTTGAAAATTCAACTATTTGGTTAAAAATTTACGTATTTTGTTGAAAGTTCATCTTTTTTTGTAGAAAATTAATCTTCCATTTTGAATAATCCTTATCTTTTCCATAAAAATTAATTTTTTAACTGAAAATTTAACTATTTTGTTGAACAATTAAATGATTGGTCGAAAATTAACTCTTTTCTTGAAAATTCATATTCTGGCGTAGGAAATTCAACTTGTTTGTGGAAAATTCGTCATTTTCGCTTGAAAATTTAACTCTTTTGTAGAAAATTCAACTATTTGATACAACATTACATTTTTTTCTATAATACTCGTTTTTTTATTGGGGATTAATTATCCTAAATGAAAATTTAACTACACAATTTATGCTTAATAATTGATCTTTTTAGTTTAGAAACTCCTCTATTTTTGAAGAAAAATTGGAAAGTGTGCAACATCTCATCCATTGTTCAATGTATTAGGTTTAAAATATATGCAATTTGTTGAAAATTTGTCTTTTTGGTAGAGTAGCCATCTTTTTGGTTGAAGATTCATCATTTTAGTTGAAAATTGTTCTTTTTTTTGTTAAAAATAATTTTTTTCCAACTGAAAATGTAACTGTTTTGTTTAGAATTTAACTGATTGGTTGAAAATTAACTTTTTTGATGCAAATTCATATTCCCGGGTTGAAAATTCAACTGTTTTGTAGAAACATCGTCTTTTTAGCTTGAAAATTAGACAAATTCTTCTGAACGACAGCAATGGGCATTGTCCTTTGCAGGAAATAGAAAATTCGGATGCTCTGACGCATAAAAAAATTCCGGAAGCAGGAATCAAACCCTCACTTCCCGGTTACAAACTTGGAGCACTAGCACCTGATCTAACTGGAAGTTAAAAGACTCGCATCGCGTTCCATACAACGTGTGTGGATTTTTTTATAGTAGTTTTTGTAGAGAATGGTCGAAAGGAGTATCTTACCACTTTAGCATATTTCAAGTTTGGTAAATACCTGTTTCTAGGAGGAGTATGAATCCAACAATATTCCGAAGGGCATAGGTTCCCCTTGTTAGAGTAAATAAGTGGTTCACTTTAAACTAATTCAGATTGAGTGTGATTTTCCTGGAATGAGTGATGAAGTTGAAAGAAAATATTCTGATGCTGTGCAGGTGTTCGATCGAAAATACTTAATAATTTCCGCCGATCGAGCGTGTACACTGTACAATCTGTACATATTCTACTTCACGGTATGTATAATAACAGGGTGTCTACCCTACCTGGAAAACCTGGAAACCCTGGAATTGTCAGGGAATTTTTATATACCTGGAAAAACCTGGAAATGTCAGGGATTTTTTTTTTGAAAGTCAGGGAATTTTTCCGAGAGGATGCTTAATTATTTTTTAATTGCAATATTAAATTGAATAACAATGATTCTTTATTTTTAAAAGTAGCTTTATATTACTGTATCGAACTATTTTATTGAAAAATCGTTTTTTTTTGTTTGAAATCAATTTTTTAAACTGAAAATTTAACTATTCGGTTTTTGGTTGAAAACTGGTCGGTTTTAGTTGAAAATTCGTGCAGTTTGTTGAAAATTCGTTCTTTTCTGGTTGAAATATCAACTACTACATTTCTCGTTCCGAATCCATCTTTTCTGAATGAAGATTTAATTAGTTGGCTGAGAGTTACTCTTTTGTTAAAAATTAATTTTTTGTTGTTAAAGATTCATCATTTTAATTGAAAGTTTATCTCCTTGGTTGAAAAATTAGCTATTTTGTTAAAAATTCGTTTTTTATTTTCCTGAAAATTAATTTTTTTACTGTTCTTCTTGTTGCAACTTTAACTATGTTGTTGGAAATTTGTTTTTGTTTCTGATGAAAATTAATCTTTTTGTTTGAAATTTAATGATTCTAGTAAAGACTCATCATTTTAGTTGAAAATGCATGTTTTTAGTTTCAAATTCAACTATTCCAGTTGAAAATTCATCACATTGTTTGAAAATGTTTTTTTTTCTACCGTGAAATGCAGCTATTCCAATTGAAAATTATATCCTTTCAGTTGAAAATTCATCTCTTTGGTTAAACGTTAATTTTTAAATGAAAATTTAAATATTCAATTCTTGGTTGAAAATTTATCTTTTCAATTGAAAATTCATGTATTTTATTGAAAATTCGTGTTCTCTAGTAAAAATTAATCTTCTTGGTTGAAAATTCATCTTTTTGGTCGAAAAATTAACTATTCCAGTTAAAGTATGATCATTTCAGTTGAAAATTCATGTATTTTTTTGAAAAATCGTCTTTGTGGTAGAAAATTCATCTTCTTGGTTGAAAAATTAAATATTCCAGCTAAATATTCATAATTTTAGTTGAAAATTCATGTTTTTGCTTGAAAATAAAACTACTTGGTTTCAGCTATTTGTTTGAAAATTGATCTTTTTTAGTTGAAAATTAATCTTTTTGGTTGAAAATTCAACTATTTGGTTAAAACATCATTTATCTTTTTGAAAATCCAAATTTTTACTTGAAAAGTTAGGAATTTTAAGCTTCAAATTTTGGGTATAAGTAGATCAAATAAAAATTTGTTTGAATTATTGTTCAAATTCATGGACTTTAAGAGACAAATTCAAGAAATTATTAATTATGCTTTTAGTATTATTTGATTATTTAATTAATTGATCTTGCTAAAATAATTAAGCATATCTTATAACACTAATTGAGTTCCTAGAAACTGAAAAAAAATTATTTATAATAAACTCGCAAAACTGTATATATATTCCGAGTCGATTGTTTGAAAGTATGCGAAATATTTGAATGGCTCCATGCTATGAAAAATTATACCTGGAAAAAAACTTGAGATACCTGGAAAAAACCTGGAATTGTCAGGGAATTTTTCTCCAGGATTTGAGTAGACACCCTGAATAAAAAGAGACGCTCTGAAAAAAATGCCGGCAGCAGGAATCAAACCCTCACCTTCCGGTTAGAAACTCAAAGCACTACCGCCTGATCTAACTAGGAGTTAAAAGACTCGCATCGCAGTCCATACAACGTGTGTGGATTTTTTTATAGTGGATTTTCTAGAGAATGGCTGAAAAGAGCATATTACTGCTTTATCATATTTCAAGTTTGGTAACTACCTATTTCTAGGAGCACAGAAAAAACTGGGGTTTCTATTGGAACCAATTTTTGGTTCTGAAGGGGCTACAACAAAAAGGAACCCAACATGATAAATAGTTTCTAAATGAACCCAAAGTGTGGATTCAAATGGTTCTAAAAGAGCCTTTTTGTCACTTCTGCTTTGACTCACTTCAAAGATTTAACAAGTTAATGGTGCACGTTTTTCTTTATAATTCGAATTAAATAATATTGCACTAAGAAAAATTTAATGAAGGAACTAAAATCATAGACATTAGTCATTCTTGAAAGGAAGATATCGCACTTGAAATGTGACAGTTCTTAAGGTTATGTTCAAAATCCGATGTTTGCCACTGCGCATGCACAAGAAGCGCGGGACTATTTAAAGTGATGTAATATGCATTGCAATATTAGGTTAATATTAAATTTTTTCAAGAAGCTAGGAATTTCTATAATTCAATTTAATTTGTTTTAAAGAAGAATGAAAAACGTTTGTTAATATTTATCTGTATGTTTATTCATAGTATTTATTGATTTCAAATAGGCCCGCGCTTTTCGGTACATGCGCAGCTGAAAACGTCGGAACCCGCCGATGGCCATCTATCGGATATAAACGAAATAAACGGAACACTTAATAAGAGTTCCTTCAGAGCCTAAGTTCTAAATGATCCCAAGTTTTACGTGAGCCGCAACATTACTGAACCCTCAGTTTTTTCTGTGAGAAGTATGAATCTAAACAAGATTTCGAAGGGTGTGGGTTTCTTGTAAGAGTGAATAAGTGGTTCACATTACACTCATTCAGATTGAGTGTGGTTTCCCTGAAATGAGTGATAAAAATAAAATATTCTAATGCTGTGCAGGTGTTCGATCGAAGATGCTTAATAGTTTTGGCCAATCGAGCGTGTACACTGTACAATCTGTACATATTCCGCTTTACGGTATGTACACATGAAAGAGTGGGCAATGGGCATTGGTCCATCGCAGAAGAAAGAAGCTTCGAACGCTCTGACGCGTGACGGCCCCACATCCTCTTCGTCCTCCTCCTCGTCCTCCTCCAAGCAGCTAAATCCCCTTCGAGTTCAACTCATACATAGGTATATTCCGAGAGCTTCGTCTCGTGTGTTCTACATTGTCCGGTCTACACCTTCCTTTTTCCGCGCTCGTAAATAAGAAGAAAGGAATTTATTCATAAGGATAAAAAAATAGCTCAACTGCAGTAAAGCGCAGAAATTGACGGACGCCAAAGGTGGCTTCCTTGTTTTCCTGCTGCGTCGTTCTTCACTTCTTCCGCAGTGGGCTTCATTATTGTATCAGGAATTATTTAGGTGGCGCTCGATGGAGCTCTGCTTTATGCTCCTCGAACAATTTTCATACTATGTAAACATCTTACCTCATTTTAGTACATTATCTACTTATTCTCCACAATTGCTTGATACTTTTTTATTGTCTTTCCTTCATTTACATATTTTATTATGAGCCTTCTTCCTCTGCGATGTATTAAAAATTCTCAAGTAGAGAGATTGGGTGAAAAATACTTTTCTGCTGAAAAGAAAGCGATTCTCGACTGCTCCATGTAATATGGACTGAAGTTTGGGCGAGTCCGTATGAAGAATCAGGTTTCGGTTGTTCCGTATTGGACAATTCTCAGTAACCTTGAGATTTATTGTCCTAGTTATTTATTTGTGTTTGATGACACGATTGAAATTAAGTAACTATCACATACGTTTACTTGTGAAAAACACAGAATCGGAAAATAGTTGTTATGTATGCATAATAGGGTGGTCCATTTTTTTTTCTTCGAATTTTCATGCAAATCACCCCTAAATTTGTTCGAATCTATACAAAAATGTGTTTAAAAAAATGATATCTAGAGGTTCCGCCGAGGGGTTAACAACTTGACCGATTGGATGTACACCTCCTTCTGACTTCAAGATATTTCAATGACTTCAGAAGATTTCACTGACTTCAGGAGAATTCAAGTGACTTCAGGTGATTTCAAGTGGCTTCACGTGAATTCACGTGACTTCATGTGAATCCAAATAACTTCAGATATTTCAGGAGATTTCAAGTGAGTTCAGGAGAATTCAAGTGACTTCAAAGGGGCCGTCCATACACCACCTAGACAATTTTTTACAACATGTTTACCCCCCCGCCTCTGCCCCCTCCCCTCGTGGACAAGCGTGGACTTTTGACGAACCCTCCTCTGTCCACGTGGACTTATTTCATATTTTATGAAAATATGAATATTCTTGGTGTTCGAAAGCTACGAAGCCAAAAGGAGCTGTAAGTTGTCTGAAAATTCGGGTTTCCTTAAAAACACAAGCTTCATGATACAAAGTAAGAAGTCCAAACAAAAATTACTGAACATTTTTTTAGTTTTTTATGTGTTCTTAAAAAGAAATTCGCAGATTCAGGAAAACTCGAGTCCCAAATTTATGACTTAATTTGAGCTTAATTTGAATCCACAAAAAAATAAATACATCTGAAAAAAATGATATTCAGATTTGTGGGTGATTCTGAACCAATCTATTTAGATTATTACATTTTCCGAAAAGTGAGGTAGTTTGATGTCTGGCTTTTAATTGTAAATCTTTTTCATGCTCATTTTGCATAAAACCATTCATGAAAAAGTAGATTTCTTTTCGACCTTTAATAAAAAATGATATTCGGAGTTTCCGCCAGCCTCATGAAGTTTAACACATATTTCGCAAAAGGTAAAAAGACGTTTTTGTACATTTTATTCAGAATCGTCAATATTAGGTGAATAGAGTTGAAACTCAACATTGCTCTTCACAGTTAGCTATAGAATACAAATAAATTATTAGTTTTTAAATATCACCCCCATATGTTTGTTTCCGAGTCCCAAAAACAACCTATAAGTAAAAAATTGGTTTTGCGAGTTTCTGACGCTAATTATGATTCTTTTGCGATTTTTAAAAAATTATTTCTAATACATAAATACTACTTCCCACTAATAATTAGATCTTTTTACATACATTATTTGAATAAATCATTATTGTTTTTAGAAATTTTCTCTTAGAATAGAGTTAGAAAGTCGCGGTTTCTCCGAATTTTATAATTAGAGTGAGATGATAAATAATCCAAGTTAACAAACATAATTGTTCAAACAATTTATATTTATTCATAACTATCTTGTCTTATATGATTGCTAGAAAGTTGCGGTTTTTTCTTAAATTTTTAACTTAGCTTTGGCTTTTTAGTTATGAACAAATAATAGACAATAGAGAGATTAATTTTTTCAACAATCTTTCTTTATGTGAATATTTTTTTCTGAAATAAAACAGATATTTGAAATATTCTTCAAATTTTCTACATGGATCATATTATTCTCTAAGAGGATGTAGTTAGAAATCATAATGAATTGTATAAACAATTATGTTTATTAACTTACATTATTATTTCACTAAGTAAAAAGTAGACAGAAAGTTAAAATTTTCAGAAAAAAAACCGCAACTTTCTAACATTATTCAAAGAGAATATTATTAAATATAATAATAAATTGTTCAAACAATTATGTTTGTTAACTTGATTTAATTATTACCCTACTCTAATTTGAAAGTAGATCAAAAGTGGAAAATTGTAGAATAAACTGCAACTTTCTAGCATTATTCTAAGAGAATATTATTATAAATATTAAATTGTTTAAACAATTATTTCTGTTAAATTTGATTGATCATTATCTCGCTCTAACTGACAAGTTGAAAATCAGTTGAAAAATCCAGATAAAACCGCGACTTTTTAACTCTATTCTAAGATAAAATGGCTATAAACAATAATAAATTGTTTAAAATTGTTGTATTTAAACATTAAATTGTCAGTATAAAGTAATATTTTATGTATTAGAAACAGTGTTTACTAAAATAAACCTCAAACAAAAATAGTTAGCGCCAGAAAATCTCAATACTCAATTTTTTACTTATGGGGTTTATTTGGGACCCTATAAAACAGACTTATGTGGATGAATTTCAAAAGGTAATTTCTTATTCTTATTCTATGGCTATTTCTGAACGTCGACATTTCTCTTCACAATTAGCCATAGAATACGAATCAAAACTTTTTAAAAAAAAAAACTTATTTTTCAAATACCACGCCCATAAGTCCACTTTTTAGCTTGAGAAATTAACTCTTTTGTTGAAAATTCGTTTATATGGGTAAAAAATTAATTTTTGTTGTTGAAAATTTAACTGTTCGGTTTAGGATTGAACTATTTCGTTGAAAATTCGCCTTTTTCGTTGAATTCTACTGTTATATAATCCGTCTTTTCGTTGTTGTTGAAAATTAGTTTTTTTGACTAAAAATTTAACTATTCCATTTTTGGGTGTGAATTCAACTTTTTTAGTTGAAAATTAAACAAAAAATTTATCTTTCTGTCTCTGTTGGTCTTTGTAGGTTAAAAATTCTGCTATTTGATAAAAAATTACATTTTTTGTTGTTGAAAGTTGAATTATTTTGTTAAAAAAACAATTATTTTTTTAAAGTCACCTTTTTTCATCGAAAATTTAACTGTTTTGTTGAAAATTCATTTTTTTTGCATTCAAGTCGTCTTTTTTGTTTGAGAATTTATCTCGCTTGGCTGAAAATGAAGTTTTTTGTCGATCATTTAACTTTTTGGTTCGAAAATTAAACTTTTTCTAGGCAATTCATCTTTTTGGCTTAAAAAGTCAACTATTTGGGTAAAAATGTAACTACTAAATTTTTTCGTACCTTTCTAGTCCTAAAATTTTTGTTTTGCAATGAGGGTTGTAGGGGATAAGGGTCAGAGATTACAGACAGTTGCAGTGGTTAAGGGGCAGGGGTTGTTAGGAGTCTTTCAATGTTTAAGGGGCAGGTGTTCTAATGAGGGTTGCAGGGGTAAGGGGCAGGGGTTGTTAGGAGTGTTTCAGTGTTTAAGGGGCAGGT
>CAKNYM010053149.1:7140-30704 GCA_932195095.1 Andricus curvator | reverse complement strand
AGGGGCAGGGGTTGTTAGGAGTGTTTCAGTGTTTAAGGGGCAGGTGTCCTAATGAGGGTTGCAGGGGTTAAGGAGCAGGGGTTTTAAGGAGGTTTTCAGTGGGTATTAGTCACCTGCTGTGAGGAAGGTTGCAGAGGATAAGAGGCAGATGTTTAAGGACGGTTGTAGTGTTTAAGGGGCAGGGCTTGTAAAAAGTGTTGCAGAGATGAAGGGACAGGAGTTGTAAGGAGCGTTACAGTGATTATGGTGCAGTGGTTGTAAGAAGGGTTGCAGGGATTAAGGGGCATGGGTTGTTAGGAGTGTTTTAGTATTTAAGGGGCATGTGTTCTAATAAGGGTTGCAGGGATTAAGGGGCACGGGTTGTTAGGAATGTTTCAGTTTTTAAGGGGCAGGTGTTCTAATGAGGTTTGCAGGGGTTAAGGGGCAGGGGGTTTAAGGAGGTTTTCAGTGAGTATTAGTCACCTGCTGTGAGGAAGGTTGCAGAGAGTAAGGGGCAGATGTTTAAGGACGGTTGCAGTGGTTAAGGGGCAGGGCTTGAAAAAAGTGTTGCAGAGATGAAGGGACAGGAGTTGTGAGGAGTGTTTCAGTGATTAAGGTTCAGTGGTTGTAAGAAGAGTTGCAGCGGTTAAGGGACACGGGTAAATTCTTGAAACAGCGGCGATGGCGGCAAGATCTTCTTATAATATAGAGAGATATTAGTTATATTAGTTGGCATATCTTTCACTATTATTCATTACTGATTTATTCGATTGAATTTCTCATTTCATTATGTGTCTCATTTAATTATGTACCTCATTCGATAAAAGATGCAATTTATCAAAAGTTATCTAAAGTTGAGATAAGCTTCGAAAAGGAAATGGGGATGCTCATCGGCGTATTAATCGTGGCATTGATCGAAGTTCAATTCGTATCGATTAGTGGAGGATTAATCGCAAAGATTCGTGCACGGTCGATGGCTCTCCTATTAAATTCCTGGTTCCCATGTGGGCGTTCGCGCTGCTTGACCTCTTGAGATGATCGGAAGGAGGTCATCAGATCAACGATCATAGTAATGGCAAATATTAATCACGTTTAAGATACCTCAGAACTGCGATTTGAGATAGTTGGTATCGAATGCCATTTTTTCTTTCATAAAAAATTACCCAAATCGATTGAGAATCTTCATACTAAACATTGATAGGGGGCAGTGCATAAATTACTTGAACTATTTTCTTGAAATTTTGAACCACGTACACTCCTTTGTTTGGGCCCGTAAGTTTTAAACCCCCCCCCCCCCCACCTTACGCACTTTTTTTCGACTAAACTTGTTCCGTGAATTCATTTAGAGGTCATCCAAAAATAAGGTAAGGCAATAAGAGGGGGGGGGATGTTACAGTTTATTATGAATTAACAAATTAGTACAACTTTCAAGCAAGTATTTAAATTTTCAGCCAAAACAGATGAATACTTGACAAAAAATGTAACAGTAGATATTTTAACAAAGAAAAATGTTCTACTTTGAATCAAAAACAGTTGAATTGAACCAAAAAATACAAATTTTGAACAAAATAGTTGAATTCTTAACCAAAACTGATTCATTTTCAACCAAGAAGTTGCATTTTTAGTGAAGAAAAAGATTAAATTTCTACCAAAGAGATGAATTTTCAAATCAAAAAGGCAAATCTTCAACAAGAGTAGAATTTTCAAGCAATAAAGATTTTTTTGTCAACGAGAAAGAAGTCAAAAATACGAGGTTTGTACAAAACAGTTGAATTTTCAAACAAATAATTGAATTTTCAACTAAAAAGGTGACTTTTCAACCAAGACAGTTGATTTTCCACTGAAAAAGACGAATTCTCGACAAAATACATACATTTTTATCCAAATATTTCATATTCAACCAAGAAAATTAAATTTCTAACAAAAAAGACGAATTGTCAACCAATTGCATAAATTTTTACCAAATAGTTTAATTTTTAAGCTGAAAAAGATGAATTTTTTACCAAAAAGTTATATATCAACCAAACAGTTTAATTTTCAGCCAAATAGTTAAATTTTGAGTGTTGAAAAATTTAATTTTTAATAAAAAGAACAAACGAATTTCCAACAAAGTATTCAATTTTCAACCAAAGAGATGAATTTTAACTAAAATGATCAATCTTTAACTATATGGTTGAATTTTCAATTTAAAAAGATGAATCTCCAACCAAATGTGTCATAGTTGATACTTCACCAAAAAATATTTCAATCTTAAATAAAAAACAGTTGAATTTCATCAAAAAGACTAATTTTCAATTTAAAAAAAAAACGTAAATCCTCAACTAACACAGAATTATATTCAACCAAGCAGTTGAATTTTGAACCAAAAAGGTGTTTTCCTACGAAAAGAAACATATTTTCAAGAAAATGCATGAATTTTCCACCAAAAAGGACAAATTTTTAACAAATAGCATGAATTTTAAACCAAATAGTTGAATTTTCGACCAAAAAGATCAATTTTCCACTAAAAACAGAATAGCTAAATGTTCAGTTTAAAAAATTAATTTTTAACCAAAAAATGAATTTTCAAACAAATAGTTGAATTTTCAAACAATGAAATGAATTTCTCAACCAAAAAAATTGAATTTCAATAAATTAGTTTACTTTCAAACAAGTAGTTAAGTTTTCTACCAAATTGTTGAATTTTCAACCACTCACCACGCCGCACCCGGGTGTTAAAAAGTGGTCAGCGGGCGGGCATCACAATTTTTGGTGAAAAAATTTTTTTTTTCACTTTTGAGTGAAGTTCAAATTCATTGAAGTTTCAACGATACGGTGTAGAAATTGTTTCATTTTTAATACTGCCCATTTTAAATTACTATTTATCTTGAACGTTTCTTTATAATAATTACATTTATTTTTTAAGTTTATAAAAATGTATCTAATCAGTTTCAATGTTAAATTATAATTTCTCATGCAATAGAAATCTAAAAATCTAGAACTTCAGAAGTTTGGACTTTGAAAGATTAAATTTAGTTTTTAATTTTTAATTGTCCGATTTTAATCGCTTTGAATTTAAAATTATTCAAATTCAAAAGTTTTCAATTTTTTATTATTTAAATTTCATAGCTTTTGATTGAAAATGATACCAATTCGATTAATTTAAATTTTAAATTATCGAATTCCCAAAATTCGCATTTGAAAGTATTCAATTTTTAATGTTTTGAAACTGTCCTAATTTCGAACTTTTATTGTGAAATAATTCAATTTCGAGTTTTTTTTGTTTGTTTAAAAACTAATTTTATACTATACTTTTTTAAATTAAAAATTCAACCATTTGGTAGAAAATTGATGTATTTTGGTGAAAATTCGTGTTTTGGTAGAAAATTCGTGTTCTGGTAAAAAATCCGTGTTTTGATAGAAAATTCATCTTTTATAGTAGAAAAGTCATATTTTATTGTTGAAAATTCATCTGTTTGGTTTAGGATTCAAAAATTTTGTTGAAAATTAATCTATTAGGATTGCAAATTCAACTTTTTTCTAGAAAAAAGTCTTTTTGGCTTGAAACTTATACTATGTGGTTGAAAAATAACTTTTTTGTTAAAAAGTGATATTTTTGGGTCGAGAATTCAACTGTTTTGTTAAAAATTCGTCCTTTTGGATGGATAATTCATATTTTATGTTCGAAAAGTCATCTTTGTTGCTTGAAAATTTATCGTACTTGGTTTGAAATCAACTTTTTTGTTGAATATTCAACTTTCTTTGAAATAATTTCTCTTTTTTCTTAAAATTTTACCTTTTTGGTTGAAAGTTCAACCATTTTGTTGAACATTCGTCTTTTTAGTAAAAAATTATAACTTTTTGGGTTGATAATTCATATCTTTGGTAGAAAATATTGCAAACTTAGAAATTGGAAGTGTTTCATATTGAATGAAATAGGTATTTACATTAATTTTATCTGAAAGATTTTATTCCTCTATTATTCCCCTATTTTTGTTAAAAATCAACCTATTTTACCAATTTGAGAGAATTGAGGTCTATTTTACTTTCCGAAGGGGGAGGGGGGGTTGTGATAAAAAACTAAGGTCGTCAACAAGGTTGGGGGGAGTCTAAAATAGTCCAAAATTGGTAACGTAGTTTATGGACGACCCCTAAATAGCAGTACCATTATTCATTAACTAAAATAGTTGTCCCAAAAATTTTATTAGCTGTCCCTGCTATTCTTTTCTTTCAGTGTTTTACTGAAATTCAAAAATAGAAGTTAAAGTCTTTTACAAAAATTGATGACTATGGATTCCCATTTATTTCTGATGCGTTCCTGATTTGACATGAGGTGACCCTTGGAGCATTTTCTCATTTGTCAAGGTCAAGAGTTATCCTCAGTATTCATACAGAGGATCCAATATCGCAAACCCAAGTGTTTCCTGAGACCTGACTCACCTACATGGTACGTGTTTCGAGTTTCGCTGTAAGGGCAGCGAGATGATCAACGGGTGGAGATCGAGAGAGAAGTCAGCACTCAGTAGGATGGAGGAAGACCGAAAGAGGAGTATGGGAGGAGAACACATCGGGATCCTGGAGAGGGAAGTAGAGCGATCTTCTTGATTCTTGATCCTTTGTTGGACCAAGCGTCTTTGTTGCTGTATATGTTCGCTCGGATGTCTAGGCATTTTTTCTTTTCCGACAACCGGCACACGAATTTCCTCCCCATTCCTCATTCTCCTTTAGTCCGTCTTTGATCTACAATATTCCCACGATAAGTCGACTTACTCGATTTCTTCGATTCGAGAACGATATATTGACTTTCCTGAGGCGAAAGACCAAACTGGATTGGTAGCACTCAAATGGAAGCTTTATAATATTGGATGGATTTTTTAAGAATACAGTCATAGAAGCTATCAAACATATCGTAGAAAGATTCAAAGCTGAAATAGATCGACTTTGGAAAATTAAAACTTTAAAATCACTGCATTGAAAGAAGACTTTCTAATTGAATGAACTGAATGTATGGAAATTTTTAAAGATTAATTCTGCCGTACTTTCCAAGAAAAGGTTTATCTACATTTTTTTCAAAAAACGAAGTTTTTATATCGTTGCATTCGTGATGAAAGAGCGAATTCATCTGTAGAAAAGGTAATTGGATACCTTCACGTCAAAAAAAAAATCTCTCTTGGAAGGATCGGCTGAAAATTATCTGAATTTATATGCATTCCTTGAATTCGTATGAATTCCTTGAATTCCTCAAATTCGTATTAATTCCTTGAATTCATATGACTTCCTTGAATTCGTATTGCTTCCTTGAATTCTTATTACTTCCTTGAATTCGTATGAATTCCTTAAATTCGTATGACGTCCGTGAATTCGTATATTACTTCCTTGAATTGTTATAAATTCCTTAAATACGTATGACTTCCTTGAATTCGTATGTCTTCCTTGACTTCATATGACTTCCTTGAATTCGTATTACTTTCTTGAATTCGTACGAATTCCTTAAATTCGTATAAATTCCTTAATTTCATATGACTTCCTTCAATTCGTATTACTTCCTTGAATTTGTATGGCTTCCTTGAATTTGTATTACTTCCTTGAAGTCGTATGAATTCCTTAAATTCGTATGACTTCCTTGAATTCGTATGGCTTCCTTGAATTCGTATTACTTCCTTGAATTCGTATGACTTCCTTAAATTCGTATGACTTCCTTGAATTCGTATGACTTCCTTGAATTCGCATGACTTCCTTAAATTCGTATAAATTCTTCAAATTCTTTAAACTCGTATAAATTCCTTGAATTAGTATGAATTCACTGAATTCCTTAATTATTTTGAAGACTTGGAATTCACTTAATTATCTAAATTCAGATAATTAAAGGAATTTAAGGAATTCCATAAATTCCCTGTATTCTGTGAATCTTGTGAGTTCCGCGAATTCCATGAATCCTGTGAATTCCGCAAACTCCTTGAATTCCGCGAATTCTGCAAATTCCTTGAATTCTGTGAATATCTTGAATTCTATCAATTCCTTGATTTCTGTGAATTGCGTGAATTCTGTGAATTCCTTCAATTCTGTGGATTTCTTGAATTTTTTTAATTTCTTGAATTCTGTGCATTCCTTGCAGTTTGTGAATTGTTTGAATTCTGTGAATTGTTTGAATTCTCTGAATTGCTTGAATTCTGTGAATTCTGTGAATTGTTTGAATTCTGTGAATTGTTCAAGTTCGATAAATTGTTTGAAATCTGTGAATTGCCTGAATTCTGTGCATCACTTGAATTCTGTGAATTTTTTGAATTCTATGAATCTTTTGAATTATATCAATTATGTGAATACTTCAAATTCTGTGAATACTCCTACACGAAAAAAATTTATCCGTGAAGAAGTCACGAACTTGTAGCTAGGTCTCGGATACGAGATAAAAAAATGAAACATTAAATCCTTATTTCTATGAGAAATATATGGATAAATTTCGAAGTTTCTTACGAACAGTTCGAATTTCCTACGAACAGTTCCTGAAAATTTCAGACTGAAATAAAAAGAGGAAAAATTTTATTTGTGCGATTTAATTTCATATTAATTTATAAATTCGCAACTCAGAAGATTCGAACCTCAAACACTGCTGACTCACCAAGTTTCTAAACATAAACCAGGAGTGCGTAAACACGCGCAGCCATCGAGGCCAAACAAAATAGGTATTATAAAACTTCTAGCCACTCATCCGACGAGCTCGAGGCACACATACGAGCGCACACACGCACCGCGCGTTTGGGAGAGTTTGCGTGTGGGCCACGTACAGGGGAACCTAGTTTCGAGTTCCCAGATTTGTCAGGCAAGCTCGTGAGTGCTCTGAGAATCTTTTCTCAATCACTCGTAATATTTTTGTAATTATTCACGTAAAGAAAAAGTGATGAACCGTTTTAGAATTTTCACATCGAGTTCGTCAATCTTTCTCAAAGTTCGTAGGTTATTTACGAAAATACATAAATATCCGATGAATTTTTCTCATATCCGAGACCTAGCTACTAGTTCGTGACTTTTTTACGGATAAATTTTTTCCGTGTAATTCTGCAAATTCTGCTTATTCTGTGAACTCCTTGAATTCTGTAAACTCTTGGAATTCTGTAAATTCTCTGAATTCTGTGAATTCTCGGAATTCTGTGGATGATCTAAATTCTCCTAATTTCCTGATTTTTCTTCACTCAATGAATTCTCCTCAATGACTGAATTCTTTTAATTCCGTGAATTCCCTGAATACAATGAAATCCCTAAACTAAATGAATTCGCTAAATCCCCTGCATTCTGTGAATCTCCTGCATTTTCTGAATTTAGATAATTCAGGTAATTTCAAGGACTTTAAAATAATGCAAGGAATTCAGGAAATTTAGACAAATACAAGGAATTCAGAAGAATTCAAGGAATTTAAATAATTCAGGGAATTCTATGAAATTCAGAAGATTTTAAGAAAGTTAATAGAATTCAAAAGTATTTAAAAGCGTTCAAAACTTTCTAAACAATTTTAAAAAATTAAAAAGAATACATAGAATTCAAAGAACGCAAATGAATTCAACGGAATTTTATGTGAATTAAAAGTAATTCAAGTGAACTTAAAATATTTCTAAATAATATAACCAGAGAGTATTAATTACCAAACCTGTAAGCCCATTTCTGTGTAAGGTATGCGTACTAAAACGAGGGGCAAACTAAAAAAAAACGAGGAAATTTACAGAATTTCAAGAATTCAAGAAATTCCTTGAATTCGTTAACGTTCCTGAATTCTCCACATTCAGGTAATTTTCATAATTCGGTGAATCCCCTGAATTCTGTGTATTACCTGAATTTTGCGAATTCCCAGAAATCTGGGAATTTCTTGAATTCTGTGCATTTTTTAATTCTGTGAACTTCCTGAATTCTCTGAATTTTCTGATTTCTCTGAATTTGCTGAATTCCTTGAATTTGCTGAATTCTTTGAATTTGCTGAATTCTCTGAATTTTCTGGATTCTCTGAATTTCCCGAATTTTTTTAATTTCCTGAACTTTCTGAATTCCGTTATACCATTAAACCATTTCCCTTTCAGGGTAGGCGTGACACTACCCGATTCGGGTAGTGTTTCTAGGTTTTTCTTGTAGTTATAAATAACTACAAGTGTGAGCTCACCACACCCACGATGTGCCAACAGCACTCATGTCAGTATTCTTGAATGGTCACCCATCCAAGTACTAACCGCGTCCAACGCTGCTTAACTTCAGTGATCTGACGAGAACTGGGTTTTTCAGCGTGGTAAGGCCGTTAATTCCCTGAATTCTCTGAATTCCTTGAATTCTTTGAAGTTTTTGAATTTTTTTAATTCTTTCAATTCCCTGCATTCTCCAGATTTAGGTAATTAGGATGCTTCCAAAGACTTTAAAATAATACGAGGAATTCAGGAAATTCAGACAAATTCAAGGAATTTAGAAGATTTTAAAGAACTCAGAGAATTTAGATAAATTCACACAATTCAGGGAAGTCTGTGGAATTCAGAAGATTTCAAGAAAGCCAATAGAACTCAAAGAATTTGTAAGAGTTTAAAAGCTTTCCATGCAATTCAAACAAATAAAAAAGAATACATAGCATTCAGAAAACTCAACAGAACTTAAAGGAATTCAATGTGAATTTTAAGTGATTTAGGTGAATTCAAAATATGTCTATGTAATATAAACAGAAAGTACTAATTACTAAACGTGTCTGCGCTTTTCCGCGTAAGGTACGCGTACTAAAACAAGGGGCTAACTCAAAAAACAGAGGAAATTTACAGAATTCTGAGAATTCGAGGAATTCTTGGAAGTCCTTAAATTTCCTGATTTTGCTGAATCCAGAAAATTCAGAGAATTCTAAGCACATCAAAATAATTCAAAGAATTCAGGGAATTCACAGGAATCCAAGGAATTTAGAACAATTCTAGGAATTCAGTTAATTCAGAGAATCTAGAGGAATTCAGATAGTTAAGGAAATTCGGTGAATTTAAAAGAATTTGAAATCGTTTAAAAGCATTCCAAAGCAATTCAAAAGAATAAAAAAGAACGCATAGAAGGCAATAAACTAAAAATAATTCAAAGGAAGCCAATGTGAATTGAAAGTAATTTAAGTGAGTTCAAGAAATTTAGGTGAACTTAAAATACTTATAAATAATACGTATACTAAACCAGCGAGTATTAATTATTCCAGGAGTTCTTGTATCAAATTAGAAACTCCAATTAAATTCGCAGATGAATAGAAGCTAATTAGCCTATATGCACAGATTTTTGAGAAATCTGGAGGAATACTGTGGAAGAAAGGCTTTATCTACAAAAAGGTGAGCCTATCTACACGAATTTCAGTATTGCGGGTACATACTGACATTCTTCGTCCTGATTCGTGTCCAGTTTGGTACAATTTTCCTGAAGAAAAAACGTATCTACAGTTTTAGATTTCTAACTGATTTTGATCCGTATTAACAAAATTAGTAAACAAGGGTATGATAATAAAGAAATTCTAAATTATAAAAACTATTTATCTATTGCGTTAGTTAATAATTGTGCTGTAAAATGTAGATAGAGTGTTTCTTTAAATTGAAAGCGGGCTTCCTTGGTACCAAAAAGGCGGTTCGAAATATACAATATAAAATAAAAATTATTAATTTTTTTCCACCAATGAATAGAGCAGGTCCAAATGGCACAAGAACGATAATTTTTTCTTCAAAAACAATAATATATTGTAAGGTTCAGATCAGTTCACTATCAGTAGATAGAGCCTTTCTTCAAAATTACGGAAGAATCAATACCATCACTCTTTTTATTTTATTTTTTGATTTTTCTATATTTTTTGACTTTTTAAAATGAATATTGAGTTTTAATTATGAATTTGAGATATATGCGACTGTTCCTGAAAGAAAATCTTTTTCTATTGATCTTTGTCATGATTAATCACTTCAGAAAGCTGTAATCAAAGGGCAATACGAATTATAGAACCGGTACGAAAGTGGAGTTTAATTAATACAAAAGGATCGTAATTGCAAAGTGATTATTTACTCGTACGGGCACTCGGTTAAATCCAAAATGTCCGGGATCCTGAAGCGTGCACAAGTCCAGACCCCACGCTGGTCTGGCATCAGGATTTTTATCATGTCTCGGGAATAGGTACGTTGTGTACTACTCATGTAATGATGGATTCAAACATACGCTCCTTTCAAACAATATAAATACTTCTTGATTCTTATTATTTTTTCTTCATTTATCAGTTTTACAATCATTTCGGGCTAGAAGATAAAGATCACAATCTCTCTCGCGTAACTTTAACCCAAAAGAACATTCAATTCTCGTTTTTTTTTCAACCTCATTTCTGTGATACCACACGATCATTTTGATCCAAAAAAAATCCTTAGGGGATTTTTAAAAACTTGCTGTGAATTCGATCTCGAGTGTTTGCACTTTGTTTGTATTTATAATTATATGGTCCTCATTTCACGAGCACTTTGCTTCCCGTTAGCAAATGTATTTGCTTCCTCATAGAGGAAGCATTCGTTATTTTTTTCAATAATAGACAAACTAAAGTCTTCATTTTGATCAATATAAAAATAGAAATTTACAAAAAATACAAAATTACAAAATAATACACACGATTTTTGAAATACAAAGACAAATCAGACAAATCAAATTTTGAATTCGAAATGATAATTTTTCGAGCTGGAAAAGGGAAGAAAAAAGTTCTGTCGCACCCTATCCCTTTGCCAACTTTATGATTTTTTTTATATTGTCAGAATTACTCTATTTGAAAATTTATGATCAAAAAATCTTTTCTATTCATGCGTCGTCAACTTTGAATTATGTCGATGAAAAAAGTTTTTCTGTTAGAAACAGATGATTCATATATTACAAATGAGCATAACTTCCTTAATATTCAATAAAGTGTATTAATATTATAGATCAATCGATTTTCCTCGTATCAAGGAATCTTTTCCGTTCTTGCATCAATTGTAAATTATGTTAGTGAAAAAAGTTTTACTATAAAAAACCGTGTTTTCAAATATTATGCATAACCATAGCTTCCTTACTCTTCAATAAAATGTATCAATGCTATAGATCAATCGATTCGTCTTGAATCAACACAACTTTTCTATTCTCGCATAAACTTTAAATTATGAGAATTAGAACATTTTTAGTATAAAAATCGATTTTAAAAATATATGAATCACCATAACTTCCCTACTCTTAAATAAAATTTATTAATATTGTAGGTCAATCGATTCGTTTAAAAGCAAGGAATCTTTTATATTCTTGCATCAACTTTCAATTATATTGAAGAAAAAAGTTTCACTATAAAAAACCGCATTTTCAAATATTATGCATTAACATAGCTTCCTTAATCTTCGATAAAATGTATTAATATTATGGGTCAATCGATTCGTCTTGATCCAAGGAATCTTTTATATTGTTGCATCAACTTTAAATTATGTAAATGAAAAAAGTTTTACTATAAAAAACCGATTTTAAAAATATATAAATTACCATAACTTCCCTACGCTTCAATGAAATATATTATTAGTATAGGTCAATCGATTCGTCTCGAACCAAGGAATCTTTTATATTCTTGCATCAACTTTGAATTATGTCAATGAAAAAAGTTTTACTATAAAAAACCGATTTTTCAAACATTATTAAGTGCTCAGAAAAAATGCAACAAATATTTTAAGAAATCCTTTGGTCAGTTTCAAGATATTAGTGGGGAAAATAAACCCTACAAATTTCATCAATTTATCTGCGACCGTTTTCAAGTTATCGTGTTCACAAAAAAGCGTGACATCCACACATCTAGTGATGCATTCGAGACGATTTCGAGAAAATTCGAGATTTTCTTGAAACATGTTCAGGTGAACTCAAAACTTCATGGAGATCGAGAATCTCGAATAAAAAGATCTCGAGTCGAGAATCTCGAAACTTTTTATTCGAGATTCTCGATCTCCGTGAAGTTTTTAGTTCACCTGAACATGTTTCAAGAAAATCTCGAATTTTCTCGAAATCGTCTCGAATGCATCACTATACACATCCACACATCCATACATCCACACACAAATCCACACACACACATCCGGACAATTGCTTAGAACATTGTATTAGACATTTTCAAATTGTGGAAGGTTCAATTAAATGAATTTAAAAATGTTGGAAAATGTTACCATGACAAAGCTTCCTCTATGAGGAAGCAAAATTATATTTTTTGAGGTTATTATGTATATTTGCACGGAAATAACTCCGTGGAGCTTCTTTGGCTTCAGGACTGCGATTTAGCGTTTAAAAACAGGCTGTAGATGTTGAATACCTTTGGACACCTTGTATCTATTACAACTATTTGCAATAGCTGCATAGACAATTTTAATCAGCTTTTTTTGGAAATTTCTCCTTCTTAAAACATTTTTTTCTGAAGCAGCCTGTATAAGAATTTCTAGTGAAACTAACCAAATCGTAAGTTCTATCTGTTGCAGTTTGGGAGCTATGGCCTTTAGAAATGTTTTTTAGTGCAAAATTTTTCCGGAAATTTTTTTGTATTTTAGTTTTTGTAAATTACCTCATTTTCTGTGCATTTTAGATAAAAGTTGTACTTTTGTGAGATGATGTACACTTAAATTCCGTCAAATACGAAAAAAAACAGTGTTTGGCAGTGGGGCCACACGGCAGAAGTGAAACTTGATGGATTAACTTTGAAATTTTCCGTGAGGAATCATCATGAGTTTTGAGGAGATCGCATAGTAAGAGGGCGTAGAGAGAAGCAGAGAGAGAGAATATACTAGCGTGGCAGTAGTGGGGATATAGAAGAGGAGTCTTTAGAGCAATTGCGAATCGCCGCACAAAAGAGAGACGCAATTGCAGAGAGAAGGTATAGACAGTACGTAAGAGAGAAAGAGAGAGACCGAGACTTTCGTTAGAGAAAGACAGAGACTTCCGTTCGGTCGTTTTTTCTCAATTCACTCCCGTCCCAAAAGAAGTTTCAATTCAAGAATGTTCTATCTCACATACGTCTGAAGTTACAGCGTTATGAAAAATACCCTTTTTCATGAAATCTTTCCAAGCATTATGTTGTTTGAAATAACTTTTTCCCAGTACACTTAATGTAAGACATTGTTTTTGTGATCACCGTGAAACCAAAAGAGCAATATTTCAGTGTGATAACATTTTCTCAATATTAATTCAACAAAGGAGCTTTAATCAATTGAAATTGAAATTCATTTCTTTTAGTTTTACAGAGAATTGTACTATTTTTATTATCACAAACACAGCCTTTTACATGAAGTGCACCAGAAACAAGTTATTTCGAAAGAATTCAATTCAGCATTCAGAGCCTTCTTTTAACGCCAAATTAAAAACTTTGAGCCAAAGAAACTTTAGAGTTATTTTCCTGAAAATATACATAATAGTCTACAAATAAAACTAAAAAATAAACTTTATTCCAAAATTGCCAACGCTTCTTTTTCTTTTTGGTCTTCAAATATTCGTGGGGTATCACAGAAACGAAATTAGAAAAAAATGAGAGGTAAAAACCATTTTGGGTTAAACTCACTCGAGAAGAATATTTAAAAATGAAAGGAATAAATATGAGGAAGAAAAACAAAGAAAAGAAGAATGAGTGAAAAATATAATTTATAAGTATACCACTATACCATTAAGCCATTTCCCTTTCAGGGTAGGCGTGACTCCACCCGATTTGGGTAGTGTTTCTAGGTGGATAGTTTCTTGTAGTAAATAAGTACCAGTTGGGCTCACCACACCCACGATATGCCAACAGCACGCAGTATTCTCGAATGGTTACCCATCCAAGTACTAACCGCGCCCAACGCTGCTTAACTTCAGTGATCTGACGAGAACTGGTTTTTTGAGCGTGGTTTGGCCGTTGGCCAAAGTAACACGAGGAAATTTAAAAGAAAAGGAAGTAAACAAGAAAATGAAAGGAATAATGTTAGCAAAGGTGTGAATTGTTTATAGTAGAATTTTGTACCTTAAAAAAGTGGCGAATTCGATCAAATTTAAAAAAAGAGATATGTTACGGAAAGAGAAGACAGAATATAAGATAAAGTAGAGATATTGAAAAAAATGAAGAGAAGAAAAAAAAAAAATTGAGAAAGGAACATTCTAAGCAAAGAAACTTCACAAAAAGGAGAAGAAAGGATGCAAAAATAAAGTAATGCGGAAATAATTGAGGAATGGAAGAAGAGATATGAAAGAAATAGAAAAGTAACAATAAATGTAAAAATATTGAACATAAGAAGAGACAATGTAAGAAAATAAAACAAACGCATCCCAGGGTGAAAGCAACAAATGATTGAGATAAATAGTTAAGAAAACGGAAAATGAAAAAAATAAAAGGTTTCAATAAGGAAAACATAATAAAGTTTAGAGATAATTTAAAAAAAATGGAAATAAATGAGAAAATAAAAACAGGAAAAAAGAGCTGGAAAAAATGAAAATTCAAATAATATTTCACTTTGTTATTTTCCTCCCATATTATTTTGAATTTAATTACATTTGTGTATCATTTCTTCTTTTTCTTCTAAACAAATTTTTTTAACTTCCACTGAAGAAGATTATTTCCAAATTAAGTATCTTTTCTTAATACTATATTCAAGATGAATGAACAGAACTCCGATGCATCAATTAAAAAAATGATCAAACTCACGACTGCGGTAAAGAGTGGGAATTTCTTAAATACAAGTTTATAAATTTTAGTTATTTTTCAATCTTAGTGTATCGATGTATCTCTGCTGAAGTCGTGAGTTTGCAAATTTTTTGAATTGCTGTTTATCTAGAAGAAAAAGAAGAAATGATACAAAGGCTTAATTAAATTGATACAATACAAGAAGAAAATAACGAACTAGCTATTTTTGTCTTTTTTCACTTATTTCTATTTTTTCCTCTTGCTGTTTTCTTGTACATTCTTTGTATCTTTTCTCCTCTGCTCTCCTCTTAAACTATTTACTTTTTTTCTATATTCTGACTAAATTTTCTTTAAACTTTTTTTTTCCTTTTTATAAAAGCTTCTTTTCTCCTGCTTTCCGTGTTCCTAACTATTTATCTCCTTCATTTGTTCATTTCTCCCTCGCATACATTTGTTCTATTTTCTTAGCCTGTTTCTTCTTATTTTTAATATTTTTACATTTATTTTTCCTTTTACATTTTTTTTTTCATCTATCTCCTTCAATTCTTGTATTATTTCCTTATTACTTTATTTTTACATCCTTGTTTCTACTTATTGTAAAATTTATTTGATGAGAATGTTTCTCTCATTCATAAAATTCCCTCCTTTTTCTTTTCCATCCATTCTTCTATTTATGCATTTAGTTAAAAACGAAATTATTCCATCCTGCATCCTGTCTTCTCTTTCCCTACACCTCTGTTCTTTAGTTTTGATTTAATTATGCACTGTTTTTTAAGATACAGTGTCCTTCTACACAATATCCCCACCTTTCCTGATATTAATTAAAACTATATGCAATTTTATCCACTATGTATAATTTTTCCTCCTGGGATTAAATCTTCCTATCCACTAGATCGTCGTTTTATAGTTATTAAACACCAGATATGAGGTCCTAATATACATTTTTGTTTGTGTTTAATAACTTAATTAACCAATATTTATTTATGTCACTGATAAGAATATACATAATATTGTGGTATAAATGGATGACATCCCTTAAAATTATTATTTGAAGAAATCATATCATGGAGTTCTTTATTGCAAACTCAAATAATCTTATATAACACTAATTTCACTGCACCACTACCAATGTTCTTTGGGAAAATGACTACACTGGAACTTGGAATTAAGAACGGTTTCGGGCATAGCTTGAAATGGCCTTGATCGTAAATCCAGATCGTCCGAATGTAACCAGGCAGGGACAGGTGAATCATTTCTGTTGGATTTGAATGTAAGACTCAACTTGATGCAACTAACGCGCGGAGAGTGCAGCCCTCTTGCTGTTTGTCACGCTTGACTGAGCGGCGCCTCCCGTGCTCCCCGCATCACGAAATTCCGAGGCCATCTATTCCAGGAATATCGTAAATCCGTACTGCTTCAATCCAAGTTCCAATGTACTAAATACGTAGTCGAAGCATTCTTAGATTATTATTAAATCGTTAATGAAAAAAAACCTCTCTAAATAAAACTTCCAAAATGTTCCACGCAATAAAGTAATAAATTGTAGAAATAAATTGTGATTTGTTTAGTTATCCCTTTAACGAGGGGTTATAACTCCTCAAAAATATTTCTTCCTTTGAAAATATTTGTTTTCTTCCGTATGGAAAGGGCCATCATGGTTGATATAGAGAAATATCTCAGGGCATATAGCCGGAAAATCTGGATAATAATTATTTGTTTCTCTCAGCCCATGAACTTTAATCATCTCCCACTCTTCTGTGTTTTTCAAAATCCACTAAAAATAGCTTATGTCTAACCATAATCGATATATTTATTCATAATTACTACTTACATAAAAATCTTCTTGAAAAAAAATGTAGCTTCAATCGGAAAATTTTCAAAAGAAAAAAAAATCAAATCAGGCAGGTTCTACACTTCAAGTTTCAGAATCTCTTAGCGATGAAATATGTTGTTTTTAGAGGAAATTAGGCTATGCATTTCTCAGATTTGAGAAAAAACATTTTCACAAAAGAACGAATATTTTAATTATGACGTCTATTAAAAAAAATACAAACTCAAATTTTTTCTCTTGAGCTCTATATTTTTTATTCTTCGGAGAATTTGAAGAAGATTAAAAATTAACGAAGTAGTGACGCGCAGTGGGGCAAGACGTCAAAAAATTCAAAACAGCCTAGAGCCCGCAATTCTTAATCAATTGTGAACCTTTTCTTTTAAATACTTTTAATTGAATTCCAAAGGAAGTAATGAGAGCAGATTTTTCAATTTTTGTTTTATTTTCCTTATTCTGTATTAACAAATAAAGGGGAAAAAATGTTAATTTCTACAACTTTACTTTTCATCTTTCCGTAAGAAACCGAAATAAACTCGGAATCTAACGGAAATAATGTAGTGGCGTCCAAATCTAGGAAATTATTTCATGAAGTATTTAAATGATATATTATAAATAAATTGTATAATCAAATTAAAAATCTGTTGTTTCCACGATTAAAAATTAATTTTTTGGCAAATCTACTTCGTATCCTACCATTAGTAGTGCAAAAAAAAATACTGTACAAAATCAATATGTGTTTATTTTATAAGCAATTTATTTGAACAAATGTATAACTCGAAGTCGTTTGAGTGAAAGCATGATGTATTTCTATACAAAATGATAAATAATTAAATAATTTGTTCACATAATTTCTTTATAAAATTAACAAATATTTTGGTAGGACAAAGTTTTCGGATTGAAAATCACTATTAAATCAAATTGAAGTCATTTAAGTGAAAACACAATGTACTTCTACCAATAAATGACCGAATAGTGAATTTTTTCATAGAATTTGTTTGTAAAGTTAATGAATGATGAAGTTACCTAATTTTTCATCACTGTGAGGATAATTTCAAACCATTTCGATGAAAACACGATTCATTTTTAGCCCTAAATGCTTGAACTTTACGTTTGCTAATATAATTTGTTTTTAAAATAAGAATTAGTTCATCCATTTATTAATTAATATAATTAATTATCAGTTAGTTGCAGTATTTTTTATTGCGCACTACTCCCAGTATAATATAAAGTAGATTTTATGAGAAAAATATATATATTTTGAAACATAGAACCATCAATTATGAAATTTGTTTATAAAAATTAATCAATTAAAAATTGTGGTCTCCAAGCTGTTTTGTAACAAATTTTGACGTTTTGTCTCACTGTGCCAAGGTATATCTGAAAATACAAAAATTAATTTTCACAAAAAACAGGGAAAGACAAAAATTATATTTTAGGAAAAAATAATTTCTTCGGCCACAAAAATGATTTAGTCCACATAAAACTGATAAGATTCCTTCTTCCTTGTATTAGCACAAATTTGTAAAAAAATATCATAATATAATATAATATAATATAATATGATATATTAAAAAAGGTAGGTTATTTTTTGTTTAAATTTTGAAAACAGAAAGAAATTTTCTGAAAACCCCACTTTTTAAATTTTTGTTTAGAAATAATTTTTAAAAGTTTATGCAGACACATAAGGAAGACATCCTATAACTTTTATGTGTGCTAAACTTTTTTTTGTGGCATAGAGAATTTTTTTCCTAGAATTAAAATTTTCTCATTTTTCGCGTAAACGATGCCTGATATCACAAAGAAGCAAAAAGCGTTTTTTGTAGAACTTTTCTATATCTGCAATATTTTTTATAAAAACTTTTTATGAAAAAAATATTTTTTATGACAAAAAGATTTTCGGTAAGACAGAAACCTAAGTTTGAAAAATATTGAAAGTGTCCATTTTTTTCTTTGGTTCGAGAAAAACCTTCCTCTAAAAGGAAGCAAATTTATCTGATACCTACGAGGAAGCAAAGTGCTCATAAAATTAGCACAAGGAAATACACTTTAAGTAATTCGCAGCGGTATTTTGCTTTAATTGGATTATTTGAAGCAAAGTTGGTAAATTAATTCTAATACAAGTGTGAAAATTAGAAAGTGCAGAGGTGATGATTCTCGGTGTGCAAAGTTTCTTCATCATAGTGTAGGTATGTTGGAGGAGACCTTCGATTTGGAGGGATGAACAGAAGCAACAGGTGCAGCGCCAACCTTGACACTATACTACCTTCCGGAAAAGATCGCTGAAAATGTGGCTCTCAGAGGAAAATGCCTTAAAGGGATTCCGTTATTTTTCCTCTCGCGAGTTCTTTGTTACAACTTTCTGTCTCTGTAAAAGAGGGTATCGAAAAAATTAATGCTTTTCATTATGACAATTTGAAATTGACTTTTTAACTCTTCCGCACAATAGACACAATTCTTTCGAGATTATAAAATCATTCCTCTTTCGCCTCATTTCCAAATTATGTAATTTTCCTTAATTCAAGTAAATAACTATTTTCATTCCTTTTAATTGATTCTTGCGTTTTTGCTACATACTTTATTTCTACCCCAGTTTTAATTTTTTAATATTCCTCGTTTCTTCCTTTCTTTCAGCTTTTCTCTTGCATATTCTTTAGTTCTTCCTATTATTTATATCGTCCTTTCTTTCTCCCTTTCATTCTTTTTTATTCAAAATTCATTTTTTTGCAACTTTTGGTCACTTTTATTCTTTTTCTTCCTCGTAGAGGAAGCTTCTTAAAGGTAACATTTTCCAAAAATTTTAAATTCATTCAATTAAACCTTCCTCAGTTTAAAAATTTCTGATACAGTGTTCTAAGCAATTGTCTGGATGTGTGTGTGTGGATGTCACACTTTTTTGTGAACAGGTTAACTTGAAAATGGTTGCAGATAAATTGATGAAATTTGAAGGGCTTATTTTTACCACTAATATCTTCAAACTGACTTCAGGATTTATAAAAATATTTATTGCATTTCTTTTAGCACTCAATAATATTTTAAAAATTGTTTTTTTATAGTAAAACTTTTTTCATTAACATAATTTGAAGTTGATGCAAGAATATAAAAGATTCCTTGGTTCGAGACGAATCGATTGACCTATAATATTAATACATTTTATTAAAGAGTAGGGAAGTTATCGTCATTTATATTATATTTAAAATCGATTCTTTATAGTGAAAATTTTTTAATTCTCATAACTTAAAGTTGATGCGAGAATAGAAACGATGTGTTGATTCGAAACGAATCGATTGACCTATAATATTGATACATATTACTGAAGAGTAAGAAAGCTATGGTAATGCATAATATTAGAAAAATCGGGTTTTTACAGTAAAACTTTTTTCATTAACATAATTCAAAGTTGATACAAGAATATAAAAGATTTTACGGTTTGAGAGGAGTCGATTGACCTACAATATTAATACATTTTATTGAAGAGTAGAGAAGTTATGGTAATTTATATATTTTTGAAATCGATTTTTATAGCAAAAATGTTCTCATTGTCATTATTTAAAGTTGATGCGAGAATAGAAAAGTTGTGTTGATTGAAGACGAATCAATTGACCTATAATATTGATACATTTTATTGAAGAGCAAGGAAGCTGTGGTAATGCATAATATTTGAAAACACGGTTTTTTATAGTAAAACTTTTTTCTTTAACATAATTCAAAGTTGAAGAAAGAATAAAAAAAATTCCTTGGTACGAGACGAATCGATTGACCTATAATATTAATACATTTTATTAAAGAGTGAGGAAGTAATGGTCATTCATAATATTTGAAACATCTGTTTCAAACAGAAAAACTTTTTTCATCGACATAATAATAACAAAAATTGATAATCGAAAAAATCATAAATTTTCAAATACATTAATTCTGAAAATGTTTGTAAGGAAATCATAAAGCTGAGAAAGGGATAGGGTTTGACAGAACTTTTCCCTTCCCTTTTCCAGCTCAAAAAATTATCATTTCGAATACAAAATTTTAATTTGTCCTTGTGTTTAAAATTTTTTTGTATTATTTTATAATTTTGTACTTTTGTAAATTTCTATTTTTAAATTGATCAAAATGAAGACTTTGGTTTGTCTATTATTCAAAAAAATCACTAATGCTTCCTCTATGATGAAGCAAATACATTTGCTCATGGGAAGCAAAGTGCTCGTGAAATGAGCACCATATAATTATAAATACAAATAAAGTGGAAACACTCGAGATCGAATTCGCAGCTATTCTATTCTTTCTTTTATCAACTACATTTTTTGTCCTTTTCACCTGTTTCCGATTTTTTTAGTTGAATCTGAAAATTGCATTTCCTCCCGTTGTGAATCTTGCTTTCCTTTCTCTGGAGGAGATGAGAAATTAAAAAAAAAATGTTTTTGAACAAATTCTAGAGTTATCGTGTACCATCACTGGTATCCGTGTCTTGGCTCTTTTAAGCTGGAAACAAGCCACTCACGCGGCGCAGCGGACCGCGAAATCGACGCTCACATATGAACTGGGAACGAAGTTCACTCTTCTTCATCCTTCTCTTCTTTCTCTGTATGCGATGTACCTATAAGCCTCTAGATTCGCACGGTTCGAGCACATTCTTCTCTTTCTATTTTCTTTGTAGTCCACCATCCCCATACTCCAATTCCCTCACCAGTTCTCTCAAAAGTCAAATGTGTATCCTCCTTCTCCATCCTCATTACTATTCCTTTAATTATAATCTATTAGGTTCTATTTTACTTCTCAAACATGTCATCTCTCAAATTTTATTTTTTAGAAAAGAAGATCGGAAGGAGAGAGGAAAGAGGAGAGTAGAAATGAAAAAAAAGAAACGGGGCGAAATTTAGGAACCAACAAGAAGAAAGATTAAATGCAAAAGAAAATTACAAAGGTTATCAGAAAAGAGATAGGCGAACGAAAAAATAAAAATAAAAATGAAGTGGAAAATGAATAGTAATGATTAGAAATAAAGGGAAAAAAGACTTTCAAGTAAGTAAGGAAAAGGGGTAGAAAAAGTAGATAGACGAACAGGAAGTTATAAGGAAAATAACCGAAAGGGATAAAATAAAAGAAAGGACAAAATGATGGTGAAATATCTTAATTTAAAGAATAAAAAGAAATAAAATGAAAGCAGAAAGTGCTAAACTATAGCAAGGAAAAAGTCAGAAATGATTGAATATAGCAGAATTTGACAAAAAAGACAAAAGGACGAAAGAAAAAGAAGATTCAAAAGAAGAGGAAAAAAATTATCAGAAGTAGGCGAGATGCACTTACAAAAAAGAGTATCTTAACCTATTAAGAAATCAATTAAATCTTTTAAATCTCGCCTCTCCCTCTATAAGTCCTTCCTCCATCTCCTCTCCTGTCCTGTCCTATCCGAGCCTATCTTATCATTCATTATCCCCCCCCCACTTCCTATCCTCTCCCCTACTCTTTCCTTCGCTTTCCTGCTTTCTTTTCTTCACCCCTCTACCCCTATCACTACCCCTACTACCTCCCTTATTCTTTCCTTACTTCCCTTCCCCCCACATCCCTCTCGTACTACCCCTCCCTTCCCCTTCTTCTACTCCCGGCAAAAAAGTATAACGGACGGATGTACGGATACCTGATTGAAGTTATAAGGGTTTCTCCTCAGGGCTATGAAACCCTAAAAAGGAAACAAAGGTGAAGGACGGTTAAAATTGAAAAGGGAAGATACATAATAATACACCTTATATAAAACATACTTTATAAGGCTCAAAATTAAAAGAAACTGGAACTAAGATAAAATGGCAAGTAGTACAAATGAACAGAAAGGAATAAGGAAAATAAATGAAGGAGAAATGATGCAAAAGGAAAGCTGAGAGGTAGATATTCTTTTCATGGGTTTCCACCCACTATGGGAAATTTTTCGAATCAGTTCAGAATTACATGGTAGTAGACCGAAGAAGAATTTATCGATGCTGTAGGTAGCTCGATGATGCACATTGCGATACTCCACACTTAAGAAGAGAAGATGATTTCACGAGTAAGTCACGACCTCGTGTGCACTCGACACATGTACGTTCCTTTCGAGGGTAACATTTACGTACAGTTACACGCTCCGTCGCACGTATGGAATGCTTCGCTGCTTTTGTCTCAGGCTAATTACAGCACGACAGGTCCATCACTTTTGGACCTTCATCCTAACTCCTAAACACTTTTCTGTTTCCCTTCCACGAAGACTTTCACTTGACACACCATGCAATAATTTCCTTTCATTTATCTATTTTTTGTATTCCAAAGTTATATCTGTTTCTTCTTCCTTTCTCTTTTCTGCACTTTGTCTTATTTCCTTACAATTGTTTCTTCCCTTCATTTCTACTACTTTTTCCCTTATTCTATAGACACTGTCTATGGTTACGGAATTTTCCGTAACGTTGCCCTGAACGAGCTGGAAAAGGGGATAGAGTTACGAAAATTCCGTAACCATAGACAGTGCGTATTTTATAACTTATTTTATTCTTTCTTATTAGTCCTATTATTGCTTTTTATTCCCCTAATTACTCTTTTCTTCAACTTTTCTCTCTTTTCTTATTTGTTCTAGAGATGTTTTTTCTCTTAACATTTTTTCCTTTATTATCTGCATTTTTTTTCTTACTAGATTTTATTTTTAGAAAAGTGCATCATAATGATGAAAATAAAGAATAACTAATGGAAGTACAGATCCTAATGCAGGGTTCTCATCATAATAAAGAAACAGTTCTTTTATAAAGTGAATGCAATTTTTTATGAATCTACATTGTAGTAATGAAACCGAATTGCATTAAAGAAATTCCATTGTAATGAATGAAAATACACTTTTTTAAGCAAGTACACTGAAGCCAATGGCAATTTCCGACTTTTAGGGATTTCTTAGCCTCGGGCAGAAACCCTTATAGTGTCGGTCGGGTATTCGTCGATCCTTCCGTGTATCGTACTTTTTCTTGGGAAGTAAAATGGGGGAGGGGTGGAAAAGCGGTGGAGTGGAGTGGAGAGGAGACAAGATAAGAGTAAAGGAGGGGTGTGGGGAGGGGGAGAGAATATAACAGAATAGGAGGAGAGGAGAGGAGAGGAGAGGAGAGGAGAGGAGAGGAGAGGAGA